>JACRUU010000024.1:13071027-13146027 GCA_030449085.1 Kryptopterus vitreolus
CACTAAACCACAGTGTCCCTAATTAACAAATGAACAAACTTAATTCAAGTGACGAAAAATGTTTAAATTCTAACAGTAAACAAGAGTTGCGTACTACTGTAAGGTATAACTGTAAAGTTTTAAATGTTTGGAAATGATTTAGTTGAAATACCCATTAGAACCTTGACATTAATCAAATGTAATCAGTTACTTTACTTTTATAAAGTCATTGAAAAGTTACACTTCTTATTACATTTTGAATAGGGTACATTGTAATGTGTAATCTATTACATTTCCAAAGTAATCTTTCCCAACACTTGATCGCTTGGAATTACGTGTCCTTGACCGAACAAGCGACCGACGTCAGCAAACCCAAACCGGTGACATCACTGCAGAAAAGAAAACATGGGAGAAAACAGGTTCAGTTTGGGTCACTTCTCCTCTGGTTTAACCATTTTGCCTTCAATTAGAACCAGGGTCCGAGTTCGATTCCCGTCTCGGCCATGTGTGTGTGGAGTTTGTGCATGTTCTCCCCGTGCCTCAGGGGGTTTTTCTCCGGGTTCTCCGATTTCCTCCCACGGTCCAAAAAACAAGCACGGGTGTGTGTGAATGTGAGTGTGTGTGTGTCCTGCGATGGGTTGGCATTCCATCCAGGGTGTATCCTGCCTTAATGCCCATAGACGCCTGAGATAGACACAGACTCCCGAGGGAAGATCGGATAAAGCGGTAGAAGATGAATGAATGAATGAATGAATGAACATAGGACACGGCAGACAATTGTACACAAATAAATCAAATAAATGAATGTAGCATAGCTGTCGCAATTTGTTCCATTGTTTTAATGATATGCAAAACCGATTACATGATCTTGAGGTTGAACAAGTAGTTTTTCATTTCTGATCGGAGAAACGCCCCCGAGTTAATCTCTGTTAACAGATATCCACTGCACTTTATACTTCTTACGCTTGTGTGGTTTGTGTGCTGAGTTCACATGAATCAGCACCAAGTTTGGAAAGACTGGCAAAGTTTCATTTCACACGCCGTGCTCCCTTCGATCCACCACAATCAATAAGGGATTACTATCATTCCCCCGATTCTCGTGTTCCAGAAAGTTTAGTTTTCGGGGTGATTAGTTAACAAAATAAAGTTTAGCAGAAAAGACACTGAACTGTTGAACCGACTCTCCCTCTTTTATGTAGCTCTCGACTTCTTTTTTTTTTTAGCGGACGTGAAATGTTGACTTGAATTCCGAAATAGTGTTCGCTTCTTCTAACGTTACATTTTTAATCCTTTCGTGCTTATTTTTTGTTGCATTACATCATAAATTGCATGGCAATATCATACAAAACACAGGTCACAGGTTACAAATGCTACAATAAATGCCAAAAAGAAAAACACATTGACTGCAATTAACAAAAAGAATACTAAATAATATATATATATATATATACGTCTATGGGCATTAAGGCAGGATACACACCCTGGATGGAATGCCAACCCATCGCAGGGCACACACACAATCCCACATTCACACACACATTCATACACTAGGGACAATTTTCCAAGGTGCCAATCAACCTACCGTGCATGTTTTTGGACCGGGAGGAAACCGAGAGAACCCGGAGAAAAAAACCCCCTGAGGCACGGGGAGAACATGCAAAAACTCGACACACACACACACACACACACACACAACACACATAATATATATATATATATATATATATATATATATATATATATATTAGATATATATACACATACATGCATTCGTTTATTCATTCATTCATCTTCTACCCCTATATCAGATCTTCCCTCGGGTCACGGGGAGTCTGTGTCTATCTCAGGCGTCTATGGGCATTAAGGCAGGATACACCCTGGATGGAATGCCAACCCATCGCAGGACACACACACACACACACACACAAACATTCACACACACATTCATACACTAGGGACAATTTTCCAAGGTGCCAACCTACCGTGCATGTTTTTGGATCGGGAGGAAACCGGAGAACCCGGAGAAAAACCCCCTGAGGCACGGGGAGAACATGCACAAACTCCACACACACAGAATAACATAATTATATATGTACATCCCAAAAGTACATGTGATCTGTATTTTTCCAATGAATTCAGGAAATTCAATGATCCATTTTAAGAAGCGAGGTTGTTTTATTTGTTTGTTTGTTTTAATACACAGTGAGAAGTACAGTACCATTTACGGTTGTGGCCCTGCTATCGTTATCGTTTAATACAATTCTTATATTAATTTCCACTGAACTCTCCCTCTTCTATGAATTCTGAATTCTTTTTTTTTCTAGCGTACGTGTTGACTTGAATTCTGAAATCGTGTTCTCTTCTTCGAACATTAAATTTTTATCCTTTCGTCCTTTTGTTGCATTACATCATCAACTGGTGAGCAAATGTCTTGCTTCCTGCCGCAACAAAACGCAAGACACAGAACACACATCACTTTCATGGGCAGGGCTTCTGCAAAAACCAGTGTAGATTTCATGTCAGATGGCACAGTCGCGATTGGCTGAATACTGAACAGCTTCCTGCTATTATAGATTAATGTGTTTAATTCGCTCAGTTCCTGTGTGGTCAGTTTAGTGAGGGGAGTACAGAGACATTCATACCAGAGACCATCATATTGCAGAAGAGGAGGTAATTCTCTTTTCTTTTTATCAGCAGATAAATGTTTTTGTAGCTATGTGATGAAACTTGCTTTTTTTTTTGGTTCATTTATTTACATGGTGAGATCTAAACAGTTATCTAAACAGATAAACAGTTGGCAGTGGCTGGTCATGAGGTATTAGCTGTTAAAAAAATATTAGAACAGAGACAGGGGGCACGGTGGCTTAGTGGTTAGCACGTTCGCCTCACACCGGCCAGGGTCCGGGTTCGATTCCCGTCTCGGCCATGTGTGTGTGGAGTTTGCATGTTTTCCCCGTGCCTCAGGGGTTTTTTCTCCGGGTTCTCCGGTTTCCTCCCCGGTACAAAAACATGCACGGTAGGTTGATTGGCACCTTGGAAAATTGTCCCTAGTGTGTGAATGTGTGTGTGTGTCCTGCGATGGGTTGGCATTCCATCCACGGTGTATCCTGCCTTAGTACAGAAATAGTTTATATATATATATATATATATATATATATATATATATATATATATATATATATATATATGTATATATGTGATATATATATATATATATATATATATATATATATATATATATATATATATATAATATATATATATATACACAAAAGGTTTTGCACAGATGGCCCGCATTATTTATTAATTTATTTTTATTTTTTGTTTTTATTTTTCATTTCGGTTGCATGGCAATATCATACAAACACAGGTTACAGATATATTGCAAAATGCTACATTAAAGGCCAAAAAGAAAAACTAAGAATATATATACAACAGAACAAAAAAACGCAGAATATATACAAAAAATACAGAATACTACATAAGGAGATATAGATATATATATATATATATATATATATATATATATATATATATATATAAAAGAATATATAATATATATATATAGATATATATATATATATATATATATATATATATATATATACCTATATATATATACATATATAAGTAGTATATGCACTACTGTAATTATATATGTACATCCCAAAAGTACATGTGATCTGTATTTTTCCACTGAATTCAGGAAATTCTATGATCCATTTTAAGAAGCGAGGTTGTTTTTTTTGTTTGTTTGTTTGTTTTAATGCATCTGATACACAGTGAGAAGTACAGTACCATTTACGGTTGTGGCCTTGCTATCTTTATCATTTATCATTAGAACTGCATGTTTTTCATGTTTATTGCCTAGATTTGTCCTGGAGACATGAGACGAGTGGACGCGTGTCCTCCCGAATATATTTATTGTTTAGGTGCATCTACAATTGTTATTCTGAATCCCCTTGGTTTGTGGGGTTTTTTTCAGGACAACAAATCCGATGTGAAAGCCATTCGGGCTCGTTTCCAATCTGGTGGTGTGTCTATAGAAGGAAGTGCTCCAGTACGTCCAAAAACTGCAGTTCATCCAACCCTGTCAGGTCCCATGGTGCCGTCCAAAAAACATGCGCTGGAGCTCACTCTCTCTGGCGGTGCTCCTCCTGCCCCTGCTTCTAACGCCTCCATCCCTAAACCCAGCTATGTGAAGAACATAGCGTCCAACAGCAGCACCTCAGAGGCGCGGGAGCCTCCGAAGCCGAAAGCTCTCGTCAGCAGGTTCGAGAACGCGAATGCAAACGAGGATAGCAAACCCCCTTTTGCCAAACCCATGAAACCCAAACCGCCCGATTCAAACCCGAACGGCGATCCGAAACCCAAGAGTCCCTTTCAGAAGCCGCCGATATCAGAGGTCAAGAGCACATCATTCCCCAAGCCACCTGTGACAAACAAACCATTCAAGAGCCCCAAACCTGAGAACAATGAAAGCACTGTGAACACCAACACTCCAAAAATGCCCACGGTTCCCAAACCCAAGAGCAACTTCAACGCACTTCGACATCTTCAGCAAGAAGACGATAAAGAGGAGGAACAATTAAAAAAGCCGCTCTCAAACTCGAATTCCAGCTTTCGCGCCGCACAAAATCTCTTCAATAAAGCAGACGATTCGTCGAAAGATGAATCCAAAGCGCAGAGCCCGAAAGAACCGCAAGTCGCGGGTCCCGGGATGTTACGGAAAAAACCTAGCTACAAGCCCAAAGCCCCTGCACTAGACACACAAACAGGGAAAGACGATCCTTCAGCCCCCAAAAAGAACCCATTACCTAACATTCTTGCTCTCGGAAGTGCTCCCAGCAAACCCAACAGACCACCCAAAGTCAACCTCGACAAGTTTAAAAAGGGAACCGAGCCTCCAAATGAGGGTGAGTGCAAAAACCCAGCGTTTCCTTGTCACTTGTCAGTGTTAAACTAATGCTTAGGTGCCAGAATGTTATTATGCAAAAATACAGAGGCCTTATTGTCAACACGTCTCCCTACAAAAGGTCTTGCACACAGAATGCTTCTCCAGGAGTTTTTATCGTACAAATCATACAAAACACAGGTTACAGATATATGCAAATGCTTCATTAAAGACCAAAAAGAAAAACACATTGGTTGCAAAATACAGAATACTAAATAAGGAATAAGAGACAAAGTCTCATTGTCTGACCATCAGACATAATATATATAATGGCCAATAAAGTAAATGGCCCATAAAACTTCACAGCTATGACTAAATGTAACAATTACAATTACAATTTATATATGTATATATTACTACATATATATATATATGTAGTAATATGGCTTACGGCTGTAAGCAGTACTCCTGTCAAAAAAAAACCCATACCAGGCTTCACACCATTCTGATAACATTGCACTGTCAGAACGAGTGATGTTGTTATTTACAACTGCACAGATGTGTCTTAATGTTAGTTCGGTTAGTGTAACACAGATTAGGTTCTCATGATGATCTTGTTTGGCCATTCCGGCGTTCTCATCATCTGAACATGGCTTATTTAATCTATATACAAACAGGTTTATAGGGAAAAAAACATGTATTTCTTTAATTTGCTTTTACAATGAAAACTCTCAAACACATTTACACCAAATAAAGAAACTCTCTATTTATTTAACATGACTATATTAAATAATGGGGGCACGGTGGTTTAGTGGTTAGCACGTTCGCCTCACACCACCAGGGTCCGGGCTCGATTCCCGTCTCGGCCATGTGTGTGTGGAGTTTGTGCATGTTCTCCCCGTGCCTCAGGGGGTTTTTCTCCGGGTTCTCGGTTTCCTTCCCGGTCCAAAAACATGCACGGTAGGTTGATTGGCACCTTGGAAAATTGTCCCTAGTGTATGAATGTGTGTGTGATTGTGAGTGTGTGTGTGTGTGTGCCCTGCGACAGGTTGGCATTCCATCCAGGGTCTATCCTGCCTTAATGCCTATAGACACCTGAGATAGGCACAGACTCCCCGTGACCCGAGGGAAGATCGGATATAGCGGTAGAAGATGAATGAATGAATGAATATTAAATAACACAATAAAGTAACAGAATCAGGTTTATTGTCCAAGTGTGTTTACACACACATACACACACACACACACAAGGAATTTGATTTCAGCTCTCAAAAAGTACAGAAAAGTATTACACTATACATTTAACTTACTGACAGGACTAGACAACACAATACAGACTATGCAAGACAACACACTGGACAATATACACAAGACAGCATGAGAAACACACAGTGGTAAGACATTTCCACACTTCATTCTCTTTTCCTGCAGTCTACACCGGGTTACGACTCTCCCTTTGTCTAAATGTATCTGAGAGAACAGCAAGGCCAGAGGGCAGAAAACTTTCGTACGTCAACTTCCTTTAAGCTAAAGCCCGGTAGTGTGAGTCACATGGGTACAATGTGACATCCTCTAATGTTCACAGCTTGTCTTCAGAGCGATGACCCGAAATGTTCTGTGGTCAAAGACGGGTCTATTTACAGACCCTTCTCTTCAAAAGACTCATGCGGCTCTTTATATCAAGTATACATCGCCTGCACAGTACAATATAACCCAAGCCGTATAAATGAATGTTAAATGGCACATGAAGCAGGTTTACAAGATATAATGTAGTGTATTTAAAATAGTTCTGTATTCTGTAGATACACATTTTAACTTCCTTTTTATTGTTTTATTGTCAGCTGTTAGTTAAGGATAAAAATGGGGAAGCATGAAACAGGAACAATGTTGAGAGAAAAAACTTTCATTTTTAAAACGGCATATAAATTCAACCCTGCTGCAGAGGTGCTGTAACTGAGCTGTGTGGTTGCCAGAGCCAGCAGAATTCAGCCATACTGTAGGCATCCACGTATAGTTACACTTGACAAATGCATTTGGTTTATTGAAGAGAATGTGTTATGGCTCACTTTTTAAAGCGCCACCCCAGCATTCTCACAGCATGTGTGTCATAATGCCGTAGCTTAGAGTCAATGTTTTATTTACATCTGTTCTGCAAAAATGCAACACGATACTAAGTCTGCTAAAAATACTAATATTTTTCCATTTCTTCCATAAGCGTATCAATTTAAGTTTCATTAAAAAAATTGTTAAAAGTTTATAGTGTATATATTATATATATATATATATATATATATATATATATATATACAATTACATTACATTAAATACATTTTATTAACAATAAACACATTCTTAAACACGGATGCACCTATATAACACGTGTAACATGTAACACACACACTCACACACACACACACACACACACATTCATACACTAGGGACAATTTTCCAAGGTGCCAATCAACCTACCGTGCATGTTTTTGGACCGGGGAGGAAACCGGAGAACCTGGAGAAAAAAAAGAAAAAACCCCCTGAGGCACGGGGAGAACATGCACAAACTCCACACACACACATGGCCGAGACGGGAATCGAACCCAGATCCTGGTGGTGTGAGGCGAACGTGCTAACCACTAAACCACCGTGCCCCTATATATATATATATATATATATATATATATATATATATGCATGTTATATACACGTTATATACAGGTGGACTCTTGTAAGGTGGACTCTTCATATCCACCTATATAACATGTGTGTGAATATATATATATATATATATATATATATATATATATATATATATATATATATATATATATATATATATCTAGTGCCATACGTTATATAGGTGTGCATGCATGTTTGTGTAATAATGTGTTTATTGTTAATAAAATGTATTTTAATAGCACTAAGTTTACTAGCGTACAATTAATGCAGCATACATTTCTCTTTGACCATTTAAATTAAAACTTTCACAGTGTTTTTTAATCCACATTGTGCACATCACACTGGTATAAACCCACATTATACAGAGGTCATGAGTTCAAGTCCTAGCATCATCAAACAATATCTGATGGGCCATTAACCCTCATCTGTATAAAATGAGATTTTGGATAAGGGTGGATCAGACAGGCCAAGCCACTGACACCCCTGCAATAAGAATGTCGAAGCCTGGAAAATGATAGACATCAGGGGATAGATCATGAACCGTGATTATTATGTGATTAATAAGTGGTTAATGAGAATTTGTTATACAGCCGATTTTAGTGTGTATATCTTGTTATTGAAACAAAAGCTTGCAGTCGATTTATTAGAAATAATGGAATATGTTTTTAATATGAAAAGGTCAAATAAAAAAAGGCTAGTCTAAAAAAAGGGGTTTTCTTTTTTTAGGCCCTGAAATAAAGAAGGGTGGTCATCTTCCTCCACCTCCTCCTCCAGCGTCACATCCCAGTACCCATTCAGCTCCGTCACTGCCTCCACGACCTCCAGGGCCCAGGTCAGTATTATTCATTCATTCATTCATCTTCTACCGCTTTATCCGGTCTTCCCTCGGGTCACGGGGAGTCTGTGCCTATCTCAGGCGTCTATGGGCATTAAGGCAGGATACACCCTGGATGGAATGCCAACCCATCGCAGGGCACACACACACTCACACTCACACTCACATTCACACACTAGGGGCAATTTTTCCAAGGTGCCAATCAACCTACCGTGCATGTTTTTGGACCGGGGAGGAAACCGCAGAACCCGGAGAAAACCCCCTGAGGCACGGGGATAACATGCACAAACTCCACACACACATGGCCGAGACGGGAATCGAACCCGGACCCTGGCGGTGTGAGGCAAACATGCTAACCACTAAGCCACCGTGCCCCCGTCAGTATTATTATTATTATTATTTTTATTATTATTATTATGATGATGATGGTGATGATGGTAATTTTTTTTATTTACATATATTCACCATGTTTCTATGCCTGGTATAGAAAATTGCTGTGATATGGTTAAACATGAGGCAGGGTATTTCCTACTGTCACAAAGTGTTTTCTTCCTCTCTCGTCACAGCCATTTGCAAATAGTGTACGATTTCAACACATTATCCGTTTGATCCATTTCTAGCTATTTTTAATGTTTGTGGAACTTCCCCAAGCCAAGTTCCTCTAATCACAATAAAAGCCCTCAACAAATTATCTCTCTTTTTTTGAGCAAAACAAAAGCAAAACAAATGACTGTCAAGTTAAAGCATATACTCATCTCCATTCTGAATCTAAAAATATGTTATAAAAACATTCCTTCATCTTGGGGCGTGTCTGTGCCTATCTCAGACGGCTTTGGGGTATCAAGGCAGGACACACCCTGTATGGAATGCAACCATCATAGAGCACACACACACACACACACACACACACACACACACACACACACACACTCACACTAGGGGACAATTTTTTGAAGGTGCCAATCAATCCGGGCATGTTTATGGACATGTTTTTTGAAGAACCACCCCCCTTATCCCCCCCCGACCCCCCCCCCCCCCCCCCCCCCCCCACCCCCCCCCCCCCCCCCCCCCCCCAGACACACACACACACACACACACACACACATACATATGGCTGAGGCGGAAATCGAACCCCCAACCCAAGTCTGAAATAAACGTGTTAACCACTAAAGCACCTTACTTAAAAAAACATTTCACAAGCAAGGTTCATGCGGGTTTATCGTCCACCTTGCAATAAAAACACAAGAACAAGTGAAACAGTGTTGAGAAAATGAACCAATCAGAATCCAGAACTGAGCAGCTTTTAAAGACTATTGCTATGCTACTATTAATGCTATTCTTCTACATGTTTCTGATATAGAGTACAGGACGATGAGGACTACGATGACATTGGTGAACTGAATGACTCAATTGGTGAGATAACAGAGTTTCTTACATCTTGACACTGCATACATTGGGATGTATATTGTAATGCAAAGTCATGCACAGTAGTGTTGCTAATTCCACTTATTGAGGTTAATTCATGGAAATGATTTGCATGTTAGTGTGAATGTTTTTGCACATTCATTCATTCATTCATTCATCTTCTACCGCTTTATCGGATCTTCCCTCGGGTCACGGGGAGCCTGTGCCTATCTCAGACGTCTATGGGCATTAAGGCAGGATACACCCTGGATGGAATGCCAACCCATCGCAGGTCACACACACACACACACACACACACACACACACACACATTCACAGACTAGGGACAATTTTCCAAGGTGCCAATCAATCTACCGTGCATGTTTTTGGACCGGGAGGAAACCAGAGAAAAACCCCTGAGGCACGGGGAGAACATGCAAACTCCACACACACATGGCCGAGACGGGAATCGAACCCGGATCCTGGCAGTGTGAGGCGAATGTGCTAACCACTATGCCATGGTGCGCTTTGTTTTTGCACATACTAGTGTTTATTTATTTATTTATTTATTTTCCAACATACATGTATACATATTTATGTATACATATACATATAAGATTTGTGCAATTCTGTTATGTCAGGGGTGTGTCCAATTTGTTCTACAAATAGTCAGTATGGGTGCAGGTTTTTATTCCATATATGTCTAAATTAAATATAAGCCTAAAATGATTCCTATAAGTCTTGATTTTATTCCGTATAAGTCTAACCAGATTCTGCCTGCTTAGATTAGACATTTTCCAACGTAAACAAAACACGCAAAACAAAAATATACAAACAGGTCACTAAAAGAAATTCTTTTTTTTTTAAGATATTCAGAACACATAGATAGATCATTAAATTAGATAACAAGACTACCATGCACAATGGTAGAACGCTATAAGTCCAAAATCCTATGCACTCACTCGGGATACCTGAGGAGGAACCTGTGCTTTGTGGTAAATTCAGCAATCAACACATTTTGTCAAAGTAGAATTAAGAATTTAACTGATTCGAATCAATCGAAGCAACTTTAATTAGGAAAGCTTGTATACGTTACATGATTATGGAGCGATGCCGCGTTACAAAAATGCAGATCAAAACAATGTCATGTTTGATTTAAGTGAAAATGTCATTTCCAATGGGGGCACGGTGGTTTAGTGGTTAGCACGTTCGCCTCACACCTCCAGGGTCCGGGTTCGATTCCCGTCTCGGCCCCATGTGTGTGTGGAGTTTGCATGTTTTCCACGAGCCTTAGGGGGTTTTTCTCTGGTTTCCTCCCGGTCCAAAAACATGCACGGTAGGTTGATTGGCACCTTGGAAAATTGTCCCTAGTGTATGAATGTGTGTGTGTGTGTGTGTGTGTGTGTGTGTGTGTGTGTGTGTGTGTGTGTGTGTGTGTCCTGTGATGGGTTGGCATTCCATCCAGGGTGTATCCTGCCTTATGCCCATAGACGCCTGAGATAGACACAGACTCCCCGTGACCCGAGGGAAGATCGGATAAAGCAGTAGAAGATGAATGAATGAATTACGGCTCTCCATAATAGTTGATTTGTCAATTAATTTCCACAAAATAGTGCCCAAATCAATCCCTACATTTCTAATATAAAGCTTCCGAACATTATAGAACTGACCCTTAACTAAACGTGTTAAATATTCCAGCGGGATTAGTATCATTAAAATCTTCTGCCATCCAGAGTCTCATCCCTTTGGATCTTCATTTTTAATGGACCATCATTCGTAGCTCTTGATGGTTAGAATCCACAACTGGGCCTTTGTGGATGTGTGATGTGAAAGTAAAAAAAAAAGAGACTTCTATTTATAAATTTAGACATTATTCCATATTAAATCGCATAAAAGGAATCTATGAACACTTGTTGCTTTGTCAATCAGGCACCCTGGAACCCTTTACCATTGCTTAGTGTTATTTTAGTGTTTAAAATGAACAGCTATTTCGGTAATTTCTAAAAACAAAACAGCAATTCATTCTTTGTAACTTTGCAGGGAAGTCGGGACGGCGTGACGAGGTAAGAACCCTGACGTCTGTGTAACTCATTTACTGCTCGTTGAAATGTATCTGTAAGGGTTGGTGCTTTTCTGCACAGGGAAGTGGAAGTGATGGGGAGACATATGAGGAACTTGATCAATGGTACGCATGGGTTTTTTTTGTCTGTGTGTGTGTGTGTGTGTGTGTGTGTGTTTTTTTTTTTTTTTTCCCCCTGACCACAAGTAGTTTCTGCCAGTGTCTTCCAGATGCTGATTAGCGATTCTAGTTTCACTGCCTTAATAGCATGTAGCAATGTTATTATAGCAATGTCTTTGCTATAATAAGTATTAATAATAAGGCAAAAATCCACATCTGCGTGTGTGTGTGTGTGTGTGTGTGTGTGTGTGTGTGTGTGTGTGTGTGTGTGTGTGTGTGTGTGTGTGGGTGGTGGTAATTTCAGGTCCGCCCCAGAAGTGAAGGAGCAAGAAAAGAAACGGGAAAAGGAAGAGAAAAAGCGAGTGGAGCAAGAAAAGAAAGACCAGAAGGAACGTGAGAAAAAAGAACAAGAGGCCAGGAAGAAATTCAAAGTGCGGCCGCGTCAGTGTTCATATTGTCACATTCTCCAGAAAATGCAAATACGGATGAGAAAACACTATGTTTGTTTTCTGTCCTGTAGCTGTCCGGGCCCCTGCAAGTCATCCATAAAGTCAAAGCAAGGGTGGACTGTAAAGGCAGCAGGATCGACCTCAGCTTTAAACAATGCGACTCGATCGACATCCTCCGGATTACAGACAACCCTGAGGGCCGATGGCTGGGCAGGAATCAAGAAGGGTCTTGTAAGTATTGGAAATCACGTTTGAACTTGACACCGTTTTGATCACCGTTAATGTAACGAGCAGTGTTAAGTAGTTTAATATAATTACATAATAAATGTACATTCATTACAGTTACTCAGAAAAAAATTCATTCATTCATTCATTCATCTTCTACCGCTTTATCCGATCTTCCCTCGGGTCACGGGGAGCCTGTGCCTATCTCAGGCGTCTATGGGCATTAAGGCAGGATACACCCTGGATGGAATGCCAACCCATCGCAGGGCACACACACACATTCACACACACATTCATACACTAGGGAAAATTTTCAAAGGTGCCAATCAACCTACCGTGCATGTTTTTGGACCGGGAGGAAACCAGGAGAACCCGGAGAAAAAAAACCCCCTGAGGCACGGGGAGAACATGCAAACTCCACACACACATGGCCGAGACGGGAATCGAACCCGGACCCTGGAGGTGTGAGGCGAACGTGCTAACAACTAAGCCACCGTGCCTCCTACTGAGAAAAAAAATGTTAAATATTACAAATAGGGTTACATCGGAACAATTTCATGTAAAATCAGTGCTTTAGACAACTGCAGTCGTAGTATAATAGTGGGGCGCATGTGACCACAGGGAATAAGCTTTTTTTTTGCCGTACTAGAATAAATAATCGCACATCCACTACAGTAGGTGGCAGCGGCGCTCTCGGTGTCAGAGTATGCGCAGGGAGGAACAACGATCAACAGTCAACAATCAGTTTCTGATGCAGTTTAATTAAAAGAAAATAGAACCTATTTTTTGAAAATTGTTTCCTTAAAATGTTAACTTAAAGCGCCACCTAGTGGACATATGAAAGTAATCAAAACGTCATCAAATGTAATACGATGACTTTTATAAAGTCATCGTATTACAAATGTAATACGTCGTATTACAAATGATGTAATACAAATGTATTGCATCGTATTTTATAAAGATGACTTTTATACACTGACTTTTATAAAGTCAGTGTAAAGTTACAGTACTTATTACATTTTGAATAGGTTCTTTCTGGCCTGGATCACTTTAAACTAAACAAACAAACAAACAAATTAACCCCTTGACACTACACACATTGGGATGTATATTGTAATGCAAAGTCATGCACAGTAGTGCTGCTATTGACGTTAATTCATGGAAATGATTTGCATGTCGGTGTGAATGTTTTTGCACATACTAGTATTTAATTATATATTTTCCAACATACATTTATACATATTCATTTATACATATAGATATAAGATTTGTGCAGTTCTGTTATGTCAGGGCTGTGTCCAATTTGTTCTACAAATAGTCAGTAGGTATTTCCTCCATATAAATCTAAATGAAATATAAGCCTAAAATTGTTCCATATAGGCCTAGATTTTAACACACAAAGTAATCAAAAAGTCATCCAATGTAATACGTTCCTTTTATAAAGTCACTGTAAAGTTACACTACTTATTACATTTTGAATAGGGTCATTTGTAATCTGTAATCTATTACGTTTCCATAGTAACCTTCCCAACACTGGCACCGAGGCATCTCTTTGTCTCTAATGATCTAACAGGCTTTCCTAATTAAAGTCAAGTTGGTCGGATGAACAGAATCAGATTCGAATTCACCAAAATGTGTTGATGTGTCTGGATTTAAAGCAAAGCACATGTTTATAATAATGTACTCTACAGAAGAAAAGCTCATTTACAAACACTTGTATAAGAGACACTCATATATCAAAGCCTGCTCTGAATTCTTAAATATAGACACATTTAAGGGGTTAGTGCTGAGTGGTTAGTACATTCGCCTCACACCTCCAGAGCCGGGGGTGCGTTTCCCTCCACCCCCGTGTGTGTGTGGAGCTTCAGGGGGTTTCCCCGCCAGTCCAGAAACATGCACGGTAGGTTGATTGGAAATATTGTCCCTAGTGTGTGAATGTGAGTGTGTGTGTGTGTGTGTGTGTGTGTGTTGGGTTGGCATTCCATACAGGGTGTGTGCTGCCTCGATGCCCGAAGACGCTGAGATAGGCACAGGTTCCCCACGCCCCGAGACAGATAAAGCGCTAGAAGGTGAACGGACGAATTAATGAATGGAGACATTTATATCGTGCAATTATAATAAGTCAAAAAGAAAATCATTAAACCTATAATATGAGTTAGTATTCTTACATTGGCTGCTCATTTACATGATTTAATTCTACAAAGAGGAAAAACAACCTGCCATTCAAATCAGAAAACTATAATCACTTTTCAGTGTCATAAACAGATGGGGCTCAAGATACAAGCTGCTATAAAGTGCTAAGAGGAACCAACTTGTCTTTCCCTGACATTTCACAATAATGAATGTAACTCTATAGCTGGCCTGGCCAACCCGTGGCTCCCGAGCCTCATGCGGCTCTTTAACTAGTTTCATGCGGTTCTTTAGGAGCTTTCACATAACATGCGTCAATGGGAATGGGATGATGTGCACGTGTACCCATGTGTATGATGTGGCTCTTTGCCTCCTACTAGTTGCCCACCCCTGCTCTATACAGTAAGATACAGTGGTGGATGCAGTATGTCATGATGGGTCATGTACTGATGCATGCAGTATGTCATGATGGGTCATGTACTGATGCATGCAGTATGTCATGATGGGTCATGTACTGATGCATGCAGTATGTCATGATGGGTCATGTACTGATGCATGCAGTATGTCATGATGGGTCATGTACTGATGCATGCAGTATGTCATGATGGGTCATGTACTGATGCATGCAGTGATGTCAGATGGGTCATGTACTGATGCATGCAGTATGTCATGATGTCTGGTCATGTAATGATGCATGCAGTATGTCATGATGGGTCATGTACTGATGTTGAAGCAAGTGCTGTATTTGAGTCTAAACCTTCGTTTCTCTGCCAAAGATGCAGAAAGCCATTTTTTTTTCCGTTTCAGTTGGATATGTGAAGACTGAATCAGTCCAGATCGACTTTGATGTTCTGAAAAATCAGAGTAGATCTCTGCCTGACAGTGATGGCGATGTGTATGATGATGTGGGCTCGCAGGAGGACAGCAGGTACCGTACCAGCACTCCAGGTACATTTATTAATGGTCCATTTGTTTCGTCATAGGTTCATTCGTTCATTCGTATGAACTGTGTTTCATTTCAGGGGTCCAGGAGGTGAGTCCGAACTGGTTGGTTCAGTGCCATCCGAATGGAAGTATGACACCCGAGACATGTTCTGCGTTTCTCATTTTCTTCTTTGTTTTTGTACTTATTATAAACATGCAGCTCAGTTTCAGTGTTGTGGCTTTCGGGCAGATTAATCGACTTTACTTGCATGCCATATATGCATGTTGATATATTTACATATCAACCTATTTTTATTTATACATTATAAATACTTCAAGAGAGGCACGGTGGCTTAGTGGTTAGCACGTTCGCCTCACACCGCCAGGGTCCGGGTTCAATTCCCATCTCGGCCATGTGTGTGTGGAGTTTGCATGTTCTCCCCGGGCCTCAGGGGGTTTTTCTCCGGGTTCTCCGGTTTCCTCCCCCGGTCCAAAAACATGCACGGTAGGTTGATTGGCGCCTTGGAAAATTGTCCCTAGTGTGTGTGTGTGTGTGTGTGTGTGAATAGAGTGTGTGTGTGTGTGTGATGGGTTGGCATTGCATCCAGGGTGTATCCTGCCTTAATGCCCATAGACGCCTGAGATAGACACAGACTCCCCATGACCCGAGGGAAGATGAATGAATGAATGAATAAATAACTTATAAGCCGATTTTAAGTAACGTGGCTAACGATGCCCTCTGCTGTTCCAAGTCATCCTGCCTCCACCACCCGAGGGACCGGATGACGTATATGATGATCTGGAGGATTCCAGTCTTAATGTCAGGTGAGTGCATTACAGAAAGAGAACATGTTGATAGCTGACAAAAACACCTTTCAAACCCGAAAGTGACTTTAATGCATTACTACGATAATTTCTCTGATGTTCAGGAGTTGGTACATTTCCATAAGTTACACCAGCTGCTTTATTTATTAATATAAATGATATTTAATCTCTGACAAGTTCGTTTTATGTTACACCTCATAGCAAAAAAAATAGTCACCACAACAATGATTACATCATTTATAGGTGAAAGTCCATTAATGTGTAGTTTGTATAATATATATTAATTATTTATAATAATTAATTATAATATATTATTTTTTTAATTATTTAAGTCCTTTGATTTTTAGTGCAGCTGTATGTATGTATGTCTGTGTTTGTGTTTATAGCACATCATAACATAATAATGTCATTTAGCAGCCCGGGGGGCCCAAGTCTGTCAGCAAAGCACGCAGCTTCATTCGGATGCTAAAGACCCCCCACTGACTGGAGAAAAAGCCCCCTGTCAGCATTAACGTGTAATTTTTTCTATTAGTAAGACGGAGTCAGACAATGATTATGTTTTAAAATCACACCCCTCTCGATTATTTTTATATATTTTTTTACTTCTAAATGATGATTCTCAGGGCCTCATGATCAAATTCACAGCAAATCATTAAAAACAGCAAAAAACAAACGATCTTATCTTAAATATATATATATATATATATATATATATATATATATATATATATATATATATATATATATATATAAAATCGCTGCTGAAATGACAATCATTCTTTCACTTCAGTGATTTAATCTCCGATCATGAATTACCATTGATTCTTTCTATTGATTTATTTATTTTTTTCGCCCTTGATCAGAATTTCTCTTGTTGATCAATACAGAAAAAAAAATCTGAGTGCACTTCCAAAAATAAACTATGATATATATCTATATATATAGATATATATATATATATATATATATATATATATATAGGATATATATATATATATATACATTAGGGGGGCATGGTTAGCTTAGTGGTTAGCACGTTCGCCTCACACCGTCAGGGTCCGGGTTCAATTCCCGTCTCGGCCATGTGTGTGTGGAGTTTGCATGTTCTCCCCGTGCCTCACAGGGTTTTTTTCTCCGGGTTCTCCGGTTTCCTCCCCGGTCCAAAAACATGCACGTTAGGTTGATTGGCACCTTGGAAAATTGTCCCTCCCTAGTGTATGAATGTGTGTGTGTGTGTGTGTGTGTGTGTGTGTGTGTGTGTCCTGCGATGGGTTGGCATTCTATCCAGGGTGTATCCTGCCTTAATGCCCATAGACGCCTGAGATAGACACAGACTCCCCGTGACCCGAGGGAAGATCAGGATAAAGCAGTAGTAGAAGATGAATGAATATATATATATATATATATATATATATATATATATATATATATATATATATATATATATAGTAATATAAAGTAAGCAGTAAACCAAACCTCATATGAGGTACAGTAATGAGGTGGGGCTGCTTTATACCACCATGAAGTGTGTCACTCCTTTCCTGACACTTTGTCGTACTTTAAATGTGTTTATAATCACATTTACTCACTGAAGATATCCCCGGTTATATATTAGAGCAAATATAAACATCGTCTCTTTTTCATTCTGTTGAAGTTAAAGAAATGCAGCTTCCTGTGTTTCTGAGAAAACACGAAGCATAAATGCCTCTATTCTGAACGTATAGTTACAACTTTAAATAAAATCATTGTGAAATAAACATCTCCTTCATAGAGCACAACAATAAACATGTTTATGTGGAATATCCCCCATAGAGATTCCCCAGTGAAAGATCTTTTATTCTTATTGGCCAATCAGATTCAACAAAGCTGAATTTTAATGACAGGTTTGTAGCAATGCACAGATTTAATACATCGCTTCAGTAATAGTACAGAGTTTAAGATCAATAATAAATAGATGTTTAGTATGTGTATTTGTTGATGTGATTTGGTGTTTTTGTAAGGAGACATAAGGATAAGGATCGTTTATGGAGGCATTTCACCTCTCAGCTCTCGTGTCTCTTTATTCAGTTTTCCTGGGCATTTGAGGCTTTTCTTTTTTTTCAGTTGTGTGTGGGTTTTTTTTGGCCGCAGGCTGATGAGCGAATGGATATAAGAACAGAACTTGCTCAACATTAAATCTAATGATAAACTGTTCAAAAGTGACGTACTATTCATATACTGTACTATGTGGATTATGCAATCAATTAGATCATACTGCTAAGTGGAAATAATGCGCTTTTTTTCCTCCCCCTCTCAAAGTGCACTCAGACTTTTAGCCCTGTCTGTACACGGCCCCTGTTGAGGTGGTTAAATAATGTTTTGTGTATTTTCAGGGTTCCTCCTCCTCCACAGTTCAGTCCGGAGGATAACCAAGGTGAAGAGCACTACAGGGTTAAGACAGACATTTAGACTTTTAACTTTCATGCAGAACAATTACCTGCATAACCCCACATTTATAACACCTTTGGTCAAACATGCACATATCAAACAAAAATTATATATATATATATATATATATCTATATATATATATATATATATATATATATATATATATATATATATATATATCTATTATATATATATATATACATATAGATATATATATATTCAATATATATGATATGTACACACATATTACAGACATGGGGTTTGGCATATTTAAACTGCCCATAGTCTGTATTGGGAAGGTTACTTTGGAAATGTAATAGATTACAGATATTACAAAGTACCCTAATCAAAATGTACAGTTGACGTTATAGTAGTACGCTCAAAATCTTTCATCACTTGAATTAAGTTTATATTAATTTACTTTTTAAGTGCAGCCACAACAAAGTCAGGCTTCATAACAAAAAAATAAATATTGAATACTGTTTTAGAAATCGAAACTTGATTTAGATAATAAATAGATATGACAGGACACACCGGCAAGTAACATGGTGGAATCAAACCCAACCCTGGAGGTGTGAGGCAAACGTGCTTATTATTATTATTATTATTATTATTATATCCAACATATTCAACATTATTATTCAACATTATTCAACATATCAATAATATAACTATTATTCAAGTTTTTAACAATCTTCAACATTTTCATAAGTAATTTTTCTCATTAACTATATTAAAGTTACATTAACTTTGTAATTAAATTCCGTAAGAGAGTCGTAGATGATTCTCTCAATAAACATGTATTTGCATATTACGCCCTGACGTTTGTGATCACGTTGTGACTGAAGACTGTAATAGTGACAATGTTTAGTGACAACTGATAAAAAAGAGAGCTTAAAGAAGAATGAATGTGGGAACTTCCACACTAATTGCACTCATTAATCATCTGTGATTTGAGGTAATTGTCTAGGAATAGCTAAACTATAGGCGTTTACTACAGTCTCACAATCATTTGTCGTACTCTGCACGCGCTTTAATACAACATAGCTAATTAACAGACTCCGGTATTATAATTAGGAGCTTCTAAAAGTGTGAGATTGTAAAACATCAACCAGACAATGTTTAGTGATCTGTTGAACTGATAAAAAGGCTTAAAGAAGAATGAACATGGGAACTTCTACAATAATTGCACTCATTAATTACACTTAATTTAAATAAACATGCATTATTGAAGTTTCATTTCATTGCAAAGAAATTGATGTTTTAATATTAAAAAAACAGGATGTTACTATGGGATTTGTGTTGCAGTTTATGTGTTAATGTCGCCCTGAACATGTGTGTGTCTTCTATGTGTAGGCGAGGAAATATACGACGACGTGGACGCACCGCAGCCTCCCACCAGGTACACGGTCACACGGGGACGGTTCCCTACAGAAAACAAATGTCTAATCTAGACAAGCGTTACACACCTTCATACATGCTCTCGTTGGGATCTTTCAGTTTGCCTCCTTCCAAAGCGAAGCCGGCGAAACCCGACGCGAAGCCGGAGGACCCAAAGAAGCAAAAGAAAATGGAGAAGGAGGAGAAGGATTTCAGGAAGAAGTTTAAGGTACGCTACACTACAGTGTGTTTGCAAACATCAAATCAGAACAAGACTACAGAGTTAGTGGGTCGTAAAACTTGTTGGTGCGCAAACATCAGGTTCCACGTTGTAATCTTCCATCTGTTGTCCACTTCCATCTGTTGTCAGTAATAACCTCCACTTTTCTGGGAAGATGTTTCACATGATTTTGTGTGCTTGCATTTGTCAGTATGTGTGTTACATTTACTGCATTTAGAGGACGAACAAAAAAGACTCCATTTGAGAATAGAACTCTGGTATGATCCATTACTAACTTAAGAAACAAACAACCTTACATTTACATTTGCGGCATTTGGCAGACGCCCTTATCCAGAGCGACGTACAACGGAGCAATTGAGGGTTAAGGGCCTTGCTCAAGGGCTTACTAGTGGCAGCTTGGTGGTGGTGGGGTTTGAACCCGTGATCTTCCAGTCCAGAGTCCAACACCTTAACCACTGGGCTACACCACCTCCCCAACGGTGGTTAACCTAAAACGTAAAGGTTTTTTTGTCCTTGTGTGCTAGGTGAAGTGTTTCTGGAAGAGATAGGGTCTTCAGTCATCGCTTGAAGATGAGCCAGTGCTATTCGGATATCCAGGGGAAGTTTCATTTCACCACCTTGGTGCCAGAACAGAGACATTAATTTACGTCTTACCCTGAGAGAAAATGGACGCTAGACGCTCTCAGGCAGCGAGGTGCGGTACAGGGGGTGTGGGGGGGAGGTGATAGTATAGCCTTTATTTGTCACAAAAACATTACAGCAGAGTGAAATTGTTTCTTCCCAGTTTGTTTGGAAGCTGGGATCAGAGAGCAGGGTCAGCCATGATACAGCACCCCCTATAGCACAGTGGGTTCGATACGCCTCCCACCGTTTTCGCATTTTCCAGGAAGCTGGGTGAAGCCATCTCAAGGTGCCCCTGGAGCAAACATGGTTAAGGGCCTTGCTCAAGGGCTCAACATTGGCAGCTTAGTGGTGTTGGAGCTCGAACCGACTCGCTCGGCTCGCTCCTTAACCACTGGACCACTGCCATCACCACCTCAGCTACGCAAAGCCAGTGGAGAGAGCGCAGCAGTGGGGTGGTGGTTGTGGGAGATCTTGGGTAGGTTGAAAGCAGGTACGTTTTGGATCATTTGCAGTGGACGAATACATTTACATTACATTTGCATTTACAGCATTAAGGGCCTTGCTCAAGGGCTCACTAGTGGTAGCTTGGTGGTTGTGGGGTTTGAACCTGCGATCTTCTGGTCCAACACCTTAACCACTAAGCCACCACCTCCCTCATATAGCGTTTTGAGGTAGAACCTGCCAGCAGAGAGTCGCAGTAATCCAGCATTGAAATGACAAGAGACTGAACGAGCACCTGAGCAGCCCGAGTGGATAGAAACGTCATTCCAGTCATTCTGATGCTTTAGAGAACGTTTCGACAAGAGCAAGTTAGCGAAATGAGAAGAGAAGGACAATTGATTGTCCACAGTTACCCCGTGGTTACGTGAGTGGAGCAGAGAGTTGTGAAGAGTTACGGATGCTGAGACCCTGACCTGGAGATTAATCACCTGGAGATCAGAAGCAGTTTGGTTTTCTTTGTGTTGAGTTTCAGTTGGTGAACGCTCATCCATGAGGCAATGCCTGACAGGCAAGTGTTAAGTCATGTACTAATGTCAGCCTTCAAAGGCGTGTTATTGGGTTGAGGTCACAGCGCTACACCAGGGCACTTAAGATGGGTAACTCATGTAACCCATATCTTCATTTTGTATACATGGGCTTCCGCATCCAAAGACATCCTCTGCAAAAGTCAGGTGTCCCAAAATTGATCTTATTATGTTAGTGTTGTCACGACACCAAAATGTTCACTTTGATACGATATCGAGATTAAATATCACGATACCAATACCAAAACGATACTCTGGCAATACAAACTAAAAAATGGAGTTTTGCATGTTCTCCCCGTGCCTCACGGGGGTTTTCTTTTCCGGTCTTCTCCTCCGGTTCTCCTCCGGTTTCCTCCCGGTCCAAAAACATGCACGGTAGGTTGATTGTCACCTTGGAAAATTGTCCCTAGTGTATGAATGTGTGTGTGTGTGTGTGTGTGTGTGTGTGTGTGTGATGGGTTGGCATTCCATTCAGGGTGTATCCTGCCTTAATGCCCATAGACGCCTGAGATAGACACAGACTCCCCGTGACCCGAGGGAAGATCGGATAAAGCGGTAGAAGAAGATGAATGAATGAATGAATGAAGTTTCATTAGTCATACATGTGCATACACTCCCCCTACAGTTCAACATTGAAACTACAGCTCGCATTTTTTTACAGAATAAAATGAAGAATCGCATAACCGATAACAATACTGTGTAGTGTATATTATATTGCTATTGTGTTTGTGTGTATTGTGTTGTTCGGGACCAATCTCATTACGCAGCTTTACACTACAACTACGTCCCTTTTGGCTGAAATTATTCCTTGTCTCTGTCCTATAGTCTTGTCTTGTTTCTTTTAGTTCTCCTGTATCTCTCTCTTTAGCTGTGAGGCCATAAAGTTCTGTTAATCTCTACAATACAAACAGGCCACAGCTTTTTTTCTCCATCTCTCTCTCTCTCTCTCTCCTCTCTCTCTCTCTCTCTTCTCTCTCTCTCTCTCTCTCGCTCTCTCTCTCTCTCTCTCTCTTGAAAAGCATAAAGACAAAACCACAGAACACACCAGAGATACAACAAAGTTCCCGTACGCTTCTCTTTCTTGGTTGTAGCTTCAGAAGGTTATTAAATGCTCCAGCGTTACATTTGACATTTAATAAATACTGCAAAAATGGACCTCCTTAAGAAAAACCTCACCATATGTAGGTTCAGGTGGGGGGCACGTTATGTCCGGGTTCGAGATCACCATACAAATCCCTTGGAAAAATTGTAGTTGATTGGCCCTAAAACATGGAATGTAATGAACTGTGATGGGTTGGCGGTATCCATGCCCCTTAAAAACAACATAGATATAGCATACGTCAGACATGTAGGATCACCATACAAATCCCTTTAAATGAACTGTGACGGTATAAAAACAACATATGCATACGCATTATAACATGACGACTGGTGAAGCGAATAACACTGATTATTTCTCCATCATGGCACCTGTTAGTGTGTGAGATATATTAGGCAGCAAGTGAACATTTCCTACTCAATGTGGATGCATTGAAACAGGTAGACAAACACAATTCATTCATTCATTCATCTTCTAAAACTTTATCCGCTTTTCGGATCACGATCTTCCTCGGGCATCACTGGCAGGATATCAGGATCAGGCTTTTATATTAAGGCGGTATACAATATTCGGCTCTAAATATTCTGCCTGCTTGGTGAATAATACAAGAGTATCCAAGCAGTATTACAGGCATATCATTGTCTTTGTAAGGATGTCTTTGGATGTGGGAGTGTTACATTTTTCTCCATCACAAACCCGTCCCATCCTGACAATGCCGTTTGGTACAACACAATCCCATGCAGGTGGGCAGATGTTGTTGTTTGGCCTGCTATAGAGCTCTGACCTCAACCCTTCTGAACACATTTGGGATGAAGAAGAATGTCGACTGCAGTCGTCATGGAACTAGTGGCTAGTGAAACATCTTCCCAGATGAATGGAGGTTATTATAACAGCAAACGGCATGCATAAAAAGTAGGGCTGTTATTAATATGTTAACGCAAATTGACTTTAACGGCACTGATGTTATTAACGTGTGATTAACGCAGTGTGCGTTACTATGTGAGTGATCTGTTCCTTCACTCTGCGCCGTGTTGGTGAATGAACGACAATAAAGTACAAAACAATAAACAAAACGAATAAATAAACGTTCAGTGCATCCACTCACGCTTCCTAAATTTCGACGAATTACACCTACTAGCTGCGCATTCACAACAGGTATGATCTCCTCACTATATTAGCGTATATTACCGTATGGAACCTTACCCAAGCGCATCGCATTCCCAAATCCGTATTACGCAATAAAGCGTATTTTTCTTTTGTGAATGCAATGTGCGCTTCCGTATAACCTAAACACCGTATCACCAGTTTATATGGAAAAACAACCGGAACACAATTCTTAAAGGAGCCACGTCCCATATTTTACACTTAAAACAAACACTAAACAAGCAGCATTGAAATTAACCAGAAATTCATAATAAAAAAAAATTACCCGGGTAAAATAAATATTAAATAATCAATATTTTTATTAAAGGTAGTCATATATATGATTATAAAATCTGTCACAGTTAATTAGAGTATTAGAAACATGAAAAGTATTCATTTATGATGCTAATCGATTAATCACGATGAAATATTATAGTCGATTGACAGCCCTAATAAAAACACATGTAAAAACTTATGGTACAGATCTATAGTGTATTACAGTAAAGTGGTTATGTTACTATTAACATGTGATTCGCTGAAAAAAGTAATCCTCTTATAGGATTCCTATTAAATAAAAACGTGTCGATGAAAGACATGGTATTGTGACTCAATCAGTCCCGTTCAATCAGTACCGGTCTGTTCTAGAATCTGATATTTGCACATTTTCGCAGTATGACGGGGAGATCCAGGTTCTGTATCAAGTGACAGTAAGCAACAATAAGAAAGGCAGCGGGAAGGACCTGACCGTGCAGGCTGGGGAAATACTGGACGTCATTGGCAACTCGGACAGCGACAAACTCATCTGCAGGAACAAGGATGGGAAATGTGAGTGAGCTGATCTCCAGCTTTCGCTGACTACATCTAAACTAGCGTATGGAGGACATAAAGTAATCCTGTGTCCTGTTCTGTCTGCAGATGGATATGTCCCAAATAGTAACATCCAGACTGAGTGAGTGAATTAAATAAATAAATAAACAAATGATCAGTGCAAACAAGGCTCATGTGAACATGCAGTCACAGTATTTACTACAATAGTTCAATTCCATTTTATTAGAATAGCACTTTAATTATAAACGCATTAACAATGAGCATCTAATAATAATAATAATAAAGATTACTATTAATACAAGAGTTTAGTCCCAATGTGCATATTATGGTTTATTGAGCTTTTTAATGCTATACTTGTGTTAGATTCCATACAAAAACATACAACCAGAATCAAACATGGTTAGAAGAGGTAAAGGTGGGACATTTCCTCATATTGATTTCTTCTGTTCTTACAGAGATAATGACATCTATGATGACGTCGGTGATGGTATGTGCCTTGAATGTTTGGTGTGTTTGGTGTGTTGACTCATGCTTACATACAGTCACAGTAACATACTAGATTAGTCCATTACAATTCCATTTTATTAGAATAGCACTTTAATATCCTTTATTGGTCACATATACATTACAGCACAGTGAAATTATTTCTTCGCATATACCAGCTTGTTGTTGGTAGCTGGGGTCAGAGCGCAGGGTCAGCCATGATACGGCGCCCCTGGAGCACAGAGGGTCAAGGGTCTTGCTTAAGGACCCAAGGGCGGCAGCTTGGCCATACCGGGGCTCGAACCCGGATCTTCCGATCAGCAGCCCAGCGCCTTAGACAACTGAGCTACCCACTCCCTTATTATCCACAATCAGCAATCCAGAGGCAGGTTTAGGAAGAAATCAAAGCCTGAGACAATATTCCCAAGATACTTTGAGTGGAACCCGTCTCAGGAATTCATTATCATGGACTTTATGGTTGAGCCAATCAGATGAGGGATTGCCCAAACTACTTTTCCGAAGTCATTTTGAATGGAAGTGTTCCCATGTAGTCATGATGTGGTCAAAAGTATGCGTACTTTACATGCTCTCTTATTCTGAGAGCAAACTAGTACTGAACCCCAGGTCTCCTCACCTAACGTCAGTGCCTGTTCTCATCAATGCACTTGCAATAAAATGATCACATGACACAATCGAGCTTTCCCAGAGGAGATTATTACATAAGGGGGAAAAAAGGGGAACTAAGCTTCGAATGGGACGCTTAAAACAAACACATAAAGATGTGATGTGATAAGATGTGATGGAGAAGTGCTTATAAATGTTCAGTCATATATTGAATTAGTAAAGTAGATCAGTATGTGACTGGAGTTTACTATTAATACAAGACCATTTTAGAGTGTCGCTTTTGTCAAATAAGGCAGAGGCTTCGTCATTCGGATCTCCATCTTCATTTCCTGCCACAAGGCTGTGGATACTCCCAGATAGCAGGCACTGCGAGGGTCTTGCGGGTATTCCTCATCCGCATCTGCCGTCTCACCTGTAGTGGGAGGTCGGGAGAAAAAAACATACGCCGTTAATCGGAAACCCAGATGTTCTCCGACTTCAACTTCCACCCGACAGCCTTTTATAGAAGCCGCCTGATTAGGGATAATGAAGGTGCCACTCTGGGATAAGCTCCAGCCGTGTCTCGTTAAGGACGCCCCACCTTTCTCTCATCCGCGCTGGGTTGCGCTCCGATTACGCAACGCTTCTGCCTTCCGATGCGGAGTTCGGAGCACTTGCCCATCTCAGTAGATGGGGCGGAGGCCCATCGTGACATTATATACAGACGTGGACAAAATTGTTGGTACCCTTTGGTCAATGAAAGAAAAAGTCACAATGGTCACAGAAATAACTTTAATCTGACAAAAGTAATAATAAATAAAAATTCTATAAATGTTAACCAATGAAAGTCAGACATTGTTTTTCAACCATGCTTCAACAGAATTATGTAAAAAAATAAACTCATGAAACAGGCATGGACAAAAATGATGGTACCCCTAACTTAATATTTTGTTGCGCAACCTTTTGAGGCAATCACTGCAATCAAACGCTTCCTGTAACTGTCAATGAGACATCTGCACCTCTCAGCAGGTATTTTGGCCCACTCCTCATGAGCAAACTGCTCCAGTTGTGTCCGGTTTGAAGGGTGCCTTTTCCAGACTGCATGTTTCAGCTCCTTCCAAAGATGCTCAATAGGATTGAGGTCAGGGCTCATAGACGGCCACTTTAGAATAGTCCAATTTTTTCCTCTTAGCCATTCTTGGGTGTTTTTAGCTGTGTGTTTTGGGTCATTGTCCTGTTGCAAGACCCATGACCTGCGACTGAGACCAAGCTTTCTGACACTGGCTAGTACATTTCTCTCTAGAATTCCTTGATAGTCTTGAGATTTCATTGTACCCTGCACAGATTCAAGACACCCTGTGCCAGACGCAGCAAAGCAGCCCCAGAACATAACAGAGCCTCCTCCATGTTTCACAGTAGGGACAGTGTTCTTTTCTTGATATGCTTCATTTTTTCGTCTGTGAACATACAGCTGATGTGCCTTGGCAAAAACTTCGATTTTTGTCTCATCTGTCCACAGGACATTCTCCCAGAAGCTTTGTGGCTTGTCAACATGTAGTTTGGCATATTCCAGTCTTGCTTTTTTATGATTCGTTTTCAACAATGGTGTCCTCCTTGGTCGTCTCCCATGTAGTCCACTTTGGCTCAAACAACGACGGATGGTGCGATCTGACACTGATGTTCCTTGAGCATGAAGTTCACCTTGAATCTCTTTAGAAGTCTTTCTAGGCTCTTTTGTTACCATTCGGATTATCCGTCTCTTAGATTTGTCATCAATTTTCCTCCTGCGGCCACGTCCAGGGAGGTTGGCTACAGTCCCATGGATCTTAAACTTCTGAATAATATGTGCAACTGTACTCACAGGAACATCTAGTTGCTTGGAGATGGTCTTATAGCCTTTACCTTTAACATGCTTGTCTATAATTTTCTTTCTGATCTCTTGAGACAGCTCTTTCCTTTGCTTCCTCTGGTCCATGTCGAGTGTGGTACACACCATATCACCAAACAACACAGTGATTACCTGGAGCCATATATATAGGCCCAATGGCTGATTACAAGGTTGTAGACACCTGTGATGCTAATTAGTGGACACACCTTCAATTAACATGTCCCTTTGGTCACATTATTTTCTGTGTTTTCTAGGGGTACCATCATTTTTGTCCATGCCTGTTTCATGAGTTTATTTTTTTACATAATTCTGTTGAAGCATGGTTGAAAAACAATGTCTGACTTTCATTGGTTAACATTTATAGAATTTTTATTTATTATTACTTTTGTCAGATTAAAGTTATTTCTGTGACCATTGTGACTTTTTCTTTCATTGACCAAAGGGTACCAACAATTTTGTCCACGTCTGTATATTTAACAATCCACTCAATCTTGTGATCACATCCCATGCAATTAGGTGTTTACTGTGTGCTGTAGATTAGGGAAAGAATGTAATTTATGAAAAGCAGTCTAGGACACACCTGCCAAGTTCACTGTAGCACCTGCTTGGGTTGAAACCAGAAACACAACAATACAATTTTTTTATATTATACATGCGGCAAAAGTTTGCAGACATCTCATCATAAGTATAGTATGTGCTGTTTATGCATCACAGAAGATGCATAACTTCTGAGATCAGAAGTTCAAGTGAACGGAAAACATTTATCATACCACATCCTTAAAGTACATGTGTGTGCCTCCCGAATATGTGGTAACAGTTTGGAGAAGAAGGAAATATGCCAGGAAAGATCAGGTGTCCTAATATGTTTGTCCATATCTCCATATTATTGTCCATATGTTGGACTTTTAGGCTCTGGTTTTATAAACACCCTTATTCTCATGTTAGATTTTCTATAGTAGCACTTGTTTAATAGTGAATAGTGATTTATACTTAAAGTTAATAAAAACCTTCTATTCAATCTCATGTCAAAGCTTCTGAACCACTATACACTACATATTTATATTAATCTGTACATACACTAATGTATATATATATATATATATATATAAAAGATATATATATATAAAAAAAGGGCACGGGGGCACGGGCTTAGTGGTTAGCACGTTCGCCTCACACCGCGAGGGTCCGGGTTCGATTCCCGTCTCGGCCATGTGTGTGTGGAGTTTGCATGTTCTCCCCGTGCCTCAGAAGGTTTTTTCTCCGGGTTCTAAGGGTTCCCTCCGGTTCTCCGGTTTCCTCCCCCGGTCCAAAAACATGCACGGTAGGTTGATTGGCACCTTGGAAAAATTGTCCCTAGGGGCTGTGTGTGAATGTGTGTGTGGGGGTGTGTGTGTGTGTGTCCTGTGATGGGTTGGCATTCCATCCAGGGTGTATCCTGCCTTATTGCCCATAGACGCCTGAGATAGACACAGACTCCCCGTGACCGGAGGGAAGATCGGATAAAGCGGTAGAAGATGAATGAATGAATGAATGAATGAATGAATGAAATGAGAAGGAAGTAAGACTCACTTGTTGCCTCATTTTCCCTTTCCAGATTGTATCTACGACAATGACAACTGAATGTTAGTGCACCAGCCTCCTGATGGTGAATCGCAGACCTGCCCCTTCGGACCAGCAGGATTCGCCCATTCGGCAAGTTTACAGGAACAATCTTGACCAAAGTCAAATGTACAGAGCATCCCTATTCCTAAATGTAGCTGGTCCTCTGAGACGTTTCATGTCCCGTCTGTTGGACTAAATGTAGGACATGGCCGCATTGCGAGCACTTCATTTTCATCTTTTTTTTCTTTCTTTTTTTCTGGATGGTAAAGTATTTTACAGTCGCCATAGAAAACCAGTGTATTACTTTTCATTATAGTTCTCTTTTTTTCCTTTTCTTTTGGTCCAAAAAAAAAAAAACAGCTGTATAACATTTCTAGAACTTTATTTATGTAAGAGGCAGTATTTTGTCTTTTTTCCTGCTGTTATATTTGTCATGTTGGTTTTGTAATCTGAAGTTTAATAAAGAATTCCATTAGGAGGTATGACTGAAGTTCCCATTCAATAGAATTCCTGGTGCAGGTGATCAGTGGAACTGGGATTTGTTTTTTTCCTCACTCACTCATCGTTATCCCTATTGTTTTTTAACACAAATAATTAAATTAACAAAGAAACTGATTGCCATCGATACAGGCAGATCGGTCAATGCTGGCTTCTAGTAGTTTGTTCAAAAACATCACTGCAGACCAAAAACTATAACATTTGCAAATTATCACAGTATCAACAGTATCTGTTTTATAAGGGGGCACGGTGGTTTAGTGGTTAGCACGTTCGCCTCACACCACCAGGGTCCGGGTTCGATTCCCGTCTCGGCCATGTGTGTGTGGAGTTTGTGCATGTTCTCCCCGTGCCTCAGGGGGTTTTTCTCCGGGTTCTCCGGTTTCCTCCCGGTCCAAAAACATGCATGGTAGGTTGATTTGCAGCTTGGAAAATTGTCCCTAGTGTATGAATGTGTGTGTGTGTGAATGTGAATGTGAGTGTGTGTGTGTGTGTGCCCTGCCATGGGTTGGCATTCCATCCAGGGTGTATCCTGCTGCCTTAATGCCCATAGACGCCTGAGATAGGCACAGACTCCCCGTGACCCGAGGGAAGATCGGATATAGCAGTAGAAATACGGTAGAAGATATATATATATATATATATATATATATATATATATTATCCACTAAATTTAGGAGAAAAAAAAATGTTGAACTCTGAAATGAAGCAATGAAACTCTGATGCAACCAAACAGCTCTTTAGTTCCCGAAGTGAAAGCTGGGGGAAGCTGAAGTGTAAAGGAAACACACACACACACGTGTATAGGTTAAACAGTAAATAGAATGTGGGTCAATAGTGCAACCATCCCCTGTGTGACATTTAACCTACAAACACATATCGCTTTAGCTGCGAGCGCTACTCAGAGCTGTGATCGTCATATTAACGGTGCATGCGACTGGAGTTTACTATTATACAAGTCAAATATAAACCTTTTTACAATGTCGCTTTTGTCAAATAAAGCAGGATTTAAATGTAATTTAAATGTGTATATATTCACACTTTCAGCGGTTAGTGGTTAGTATGTTCGCCTCACACAACCACGCCAGGGTCCGGGTTCGATTCCCCCATCTCTGCCATGTGTGTGTGGAGTTTGTGCATGTTCTCCCGTGCCTCAGTGCCGGGTCCCAGGGGTTTCCGTCCAGTTTCTTGCCCCTTTTTTTTCTCCGGGTTCTCCGGTTTCCTCCCCCCCGGTCCAAAAACATGCACGGTAGGTAGGTTGATTGGCACCTTGGAAAATTGTCCCTAGTGTATATGAATGTGTGTGTGTGTGTGGTGTGTGTGTGTGTGTACTGTGGTGATGGGTTGGCATTCCATCCAGGGTGTATCCTGCCTTAATGCCCATAGACGCCTGAGATAGGCACAGACTCCCCGTGACCCGATGGGAAGATCGGATATAGCGGTAGAAGATGAAGGCGTCTATGGGCATTAAGGCAGGATACACCCTGGATGGAATGCAAACCCATCGCAGGACACACACACACACTCACACACACACACTGACTTCATACACTAGGGAAATTTTCCCAAGGTGCCAATCAACCTACCGTGCATGTTTTTTGGACCGGGAGGGGAAAACTGGAGAAAAACCCCCTGAGGCATGGGAGAACAGAACATGCACAACACAGACTCCCCGTGACCCGAGGGGGTGATCTAGATCGGATAAAGCGGTAGAAGATGAATGAATGAATTCTCTCTCTTCTCTCTCTCTCTCTCTCTCTATATATATATAGACGTATGCATACATTATACTGACTATAATAAACAAATAAAATAAATACTCTCGATCTATCTATCTCTCTCTCTCTCTCTCTCTCTCTCTATATCTCTATCTCTATATATATTATATATATATATATTATATATGTATATTATTTTTGTTGTTGTTTGTTTTTTTATTTATTTTTTATTGTTTTAGCGTCTGTTTTGTAAAGAATTCCAATAGGATGTGTGCGTGCATAAAAAAAATTAAATAATAAAATAATATACATAATAAATAGAAACAAAGGCGAAAAATCAAGTTCAACCACATGAAATCAAATATTTGTATTTGGTGCTTCTGACAGACCGCGTGCTCGTAACTCAGAAGGTGTGTTTGTCCCCACGCTGAGCCCACAGTATCCATGCACAATGTGCAGCAAAAACCGTACGAGTTTGGTGACGACATACAAAAATAAAATTATTATGTACAAAAAATGTTTATCAACAGACATATACATATCACAGGTGCTGTCCTTTTTCCAGAAGAACAATGATGCAAAAATGTAAAAATAGATGTGTACGAGGAGTTTTTTTTTTCCTCCACATCATTGCGATATGTACGACGTGTCCTTGCCTCGCTCGTGGTGGTATGTTCCATGTGTGTAAACATGTGCATGATGTTCCTAATCCTTCAGCTCAGGATTCAGTCTGCAGTCCATTGCTTCTTTAAACTGTTATTTTATAGCAACCAGGGATTTGTTTTTAATTCGAACCCACAGCTGTGTGAATGCAAAGGAGGAAATTCTGCCACGTCACAGGACAAGAAACACAGAGTCAGTGCTTTTTTTTCCCACCCAGAAAAGTACTGAATTTTTTTCTGAAATTTTTTTTTTACAACAGTGATTATACAACAAAAGTGATTTCCAGAATTATAAAAGAGCATTCAGGTGTTTGTGTTTCGGCATTAATATATGCTGTATATACAGTAACATGAAAGACTCGTTCATTTCTACTCATACATGGGGGGGAAAACCTTACACATGAAATCCTTAAAAGAAAAAAAAAAAGACAAGAAGAAAAAATACTCGACTATTGTATAATGTTTCAAAATATTGAAAAAAGTGAAGTAAACAGTAAAAAAAAAAAAAAGTGGAGAAATCTGGTGTTTTACACTGAGAACATGACAGAAGGAGACATTCGAACATGGAGGTGGAAGCTTAATGAATTTGGGTTTGTTTTACTTCCAGGAAGGCTGAAGACTTACTCTGATATCGAAGGAAAACAAAAAACAAAAACACGGACACCATTCCATACGTCAATACCAAGCAATTCCTTCTAAACTAACCAACTTCAGAAAAAAAACACAAATGTCATGACCTGAAGCATACGCCCAGGCTCTGTAGAGAGCAAGCAATTGGCCTGGCTGGGTTTTATCCATCAAGGAACGGCCCAATCACGGACCTAAATCCTACTGTGACTGCTGTGGGATGAAGTGGATCTAAAGGTGAGAAGACAGAATTAAACAACTATAGGAGAAAACCTTCAGCAGGAGCGTTGACAAGTGAATGTATGGAGATGTAAATAAATGTTATTCCTACTAAATAAAGTTTAACGTCTGTACATTTCTAGATTTGTTTGGTCAAAGAAAAGAAAATGAACATGCTGTTAAATTATCATAAGAACAAAAGGAGCGGTCTTGCAAAAGAAAGACAAAAAAAACTGGGTGTTTCTTTTTACAGGTAGTAAAATACACACACACACACACACACACACCACACACACACAAATATATACATATATATCTATATATATAGATATATATATATATATATATATATATATATATATATATATACATATACACACACACACACACACACACACACCACACACACACATATATATATATATATATATATATATATATATATATATATATATATACACACACACCACATATACAGAAAAGTATGTATATAGATATATACTTTATATAATATATATATATATATATATATAATAGGTACATTCTTCTATTACTCCTATGTAACAAAAACCTTTATACTGACATTAATGCGCAAGATGCTTCTAAGGTTTGAAACGAAAGGACTTTAAAACACACTAAAACTTTTTTTTCTGATGTGGGTTCTTTTTTGTTTAACTTGACAGACAGAATTTGAGTCGTATTCAGAAAATACGGCACCCTTCATAACCATTAGCGTCGTCAATGAGTGATAAATGTGGGATAAATGCGTGTAAACCTTTAAAGCTGGAGACGCACTACACGGTATGTGTTGCCAGGTTGTTTTGGTGTCGAAATGTAAAGCCTGGAAAACACACTTGTACACTCTTCCGAGCCTGTAGAGTTTGGTATCATTTCCTGCTTTTGGTCCGGGTTTCTGCTTTAACCCCGATATCAGAAATAAACAAAACATACACTATATGGACAAAAGTTCTTGGACTTTAACAGCCATGTGTGGTTCTTCCCCAAACTTTCCCCCACCACAAAGTCAGAGGAATTTTTTCCCCCACAAGTATATAGGATTTTAAGTCGAACCCAAAGTCCTCCTCGTCCAGTACCGACACCTGACTTTACTAATACCACGTGGCTGAATCGTCACAAATGCCCTGCAAAATCTGTGAAGGAAATTAAGTGCCAATGCGGAACTGGTGTTCCCAAAAAAAAAAAAGCACAAAGGAATCTTATTGTAGGAGTCCATAAACTTATGTCCATATAATGTAGGTTAAATTAACCTCAAAGCCGTTTCCGTCATGAATCTGAAATCTCCTATATCGACATGCAGTGTGTGAAATGAATCAGCGGCTCTTTTTTTTGATCGGCGTGTTTACTAGACCTCTGTCACATGCTACTATTCTACCACTGGAGCCACTTTCACTACAGGACCAATATATATTTATTTATTTATTTATTTTTGGATAACCGATTGTCCAAATCTTCCATCAACTCAGTCTGTGAACTCTTCATCCAACAAATCCGAGCAGCAAATCCTTCTTCCATCATCCGGAGAGTGAAATATGAACGAAAGCTTGACTTGATTCCTCCAGCAGTGACTGGATAAACATCTCTCAGGAAACATCTCATCCCAGGTCAGAAATTTCAGCAACACAGATTCTAACACTGTTCTTTCTGTGACAACCAGCAGCATGAGCTCATTAACCTGTAAAGAGGAGAAAAGAGGAACAGTGTAAATAGAACAGGGTAAATAGATTAAATGTGAAAAAAATAGACAAAAAAAAAGAAGACAAAATATTTACCAGACGATGCAAAACACCTCCATAATCCCATCATTATAGAACCTGAATTCTATGAATAAATGCGGATTTTATTTTGTATAGACTGCATTATTAGTGTTTCAGTGTTTAGATGCAGTGTTTATAACTATTTTTATGTTTTATGTTTATAACTATATTAAATTACGATATACAGATACGTAATAACATATATATAGTCTATATATTCATTCATTCATTCATCTTCTACCGCTATATCCAATCTTCCCTCGGGTCACGGGGAGTCTGTGCCCATCTCAGGCGTCTATGCGCATTAATACACCCTGGATGGAATGCCAACCCATCGCAGAGCACACACACTCACAATCACACACACATTCATACACTAGGGACAATTTTTCCAAGGTGCCAATCAACCTACCGTGCATGTTTTTGGACCGGGGAGGAAACCGGAGAACCCAGAGAAAAACCTCCTGAGGCACGGAGAGAACATGCAAACTCCACACACACATGACCGAGACGGTAATCGAACCCGGACCCTGGAGGTGTGAGGCGAACGTGCTAAACACTAAACCACCGTGCCCATATATATATTATTATTCTCTTTTTTTATTTCTCCATACTCCGTTTGGATGCTGCTGATTTGCTATTAAATATTTCATTCATAATATTTTTTTTTCCTTTTAATGCATTAAAAGTATAAACCAAACTATCGTCAGCCAAACAATATAACAATATTATTCTTTTATTTACATATATTATTTTTGTTTGCTCACGTGTGTGTAGTCTGAATGTTGCAAATCTCTTATTTCGCTTCTGAACTATTTCTCCATCTGAGAGAAGATTTTTAAGCGAGAGAGGGGTCACATCCCGTCCCATCACGCCAACTGTGGATAGCATGACGAGCGTATTCCCCGCGGTACTTACTGCACTGCAGTGGGATTCTTCATGGGTGCACATGGCTGAAAAGATGTGGCTCCTGCGCAACACGTCCCATCGTCGTCTGAGCACGCGTGAAGCAGAGTCAGGACAAGGCACACAATGCCGTGGCGCCATCTAGTGTTCGGTGCGTGTATTACAGGGGAGACGGAAGCGTCGCAGGGGATTCTGAAGGTGTTTACAGTCACTGTGCTATGCTGGAAGTGGTGATGATCCGTGTTATTTCTGACAGGGGCTGATCAGGGTGGGTGAGGGAGGGTACACGAGGGCCACGTTGACACGCTCCGAACCGTTCTTAGGACAGATGATCTCGGTCAAGCCTTCAGGACGAGGCTGGCTCAGCAACTCACCTGCAACACATGTGAAATAGTAACGATAACACAGTAATACACACTGTAGTGAAAGAAAACGCTTAGCATGTATACTTTTGGGGATAACTATATTTATACGCTGAATTTTATTTACAGAGCACATTCCATACATTCATTCATTCATCTTTTATCCGATCTTCCCTCGGGTCACGGGGAGTCTGTGCCTATCTCAGGCGTCTATGGGCATTAAGGCAGGATACACCCTGGATGGAATGCCAACCCATCGCAGGGAACACACACACACACACTCACACATTCATACACTAGGGACAATTTTCCAAGATGCCAATCAACCTAGCATGCATGTTTTTGGACCGGGAGGAAACCGGAGAACCCGGAGAAAACCCCCTGAGGCACAGGGCGAACATGCAAACTCCACACACACATGGCCGAGACGGGAATCGAACCCCCGACCACGGTGGAACATGCTAACCACTAAGCCACCGCTGAGCACATTCCATACACAATGGTAATTCAAAGTGATTTACATAAAAGTAAAACAATAGTTAAAAGTAATAATCAACAAAATGATTGAAAATGGATTGAAAATGAATTACAACAGGAATAAAATAAAATAATGGTCAGTCGGGTTCGGACGTGGCACAGTGCTCATTCAGTAAAGTTACCAGGACATCTGAATTGGTGCCGTTTTATGTTTCCTGCAACATCGTAACTACAAAACAACCCATTTGTTTGACGCCTGAAAATAGGAATTAGTTTATCAGAATCCGGTTTATCGGCAAAGTGTATTGACACGCAACAAGGAATTTGTTTCCAAGCTCTCAAACGTACGACGCTATATGTTATACACTAGGACTGTACAAGAAAACACGGATTAAACCCGACAACGCAGACTGTACAAGACTATACAGATTGAATGTGACCACAATATGCACACTATATGGCAGACCAGTAATGTACATGACGTGTGAGAGTCCACAGTCATAAAAACAGCAGTAGTGTGCATCATATATGATGGTCACTTATTCATGATTTATATTTTTTAATGATGTATTTAAAAAAAAAAAATTTATCCATTATAATATTTTGGCCATAGGGGCACGGTGGCTTAGTGGTTAGCGTGTTCGCCTCACACCACCAGGGTCCGGGTTCGATTCCCGTCTCGGTCATGTGTGTGTGGAGTTTGTGCATGTTCTCCCCGTTCCTCCAGGGGTTTTTCTCCGGGTTCTCCGGTTTCCTCCCCCGGTCCAAAAAAACATGCACGGTAGGTTGATTGGCACCTTGGAAAATTGTCCCTAGTGTATGAATGTGTGTATGAATGTGTGTGTGTGTGTCCTGCGATGGGTTGACATTCCATCCAGGGTGTATCCTGCTTTAATGCCCATAGACGCCTGAGATAGGCACAGACTCCCCGTGACCCGAGGGAAGATCGGATAAAGCGGTAGAAGATGAATGGATGAATATTTTGCCCAGTTATTATGCAATTAATTTTATTATCTCAGAGTGACATTAACATGCGTCCACTAGAGGGCAGCAGTAACCTATGCTTAAGCTCTCTGTGGATCACTGAAGAGAGCACAACACCGTGGATCACACTTTATAACACTGTCTACACACGATATGATACGTCATACTTCATCATCAGTGTCATTGTCAGTATTAAAGCCCCAGTCAGAGCAACACTCATCCCTCTACACAAGCATCTTTACTGAGCACATTTTATAAATCCAAACAACAGGACAGTTTTTTTTTTTTACGAGACACAACATATCAGTCCACCACAAGTAATCACACAAGTCTGCTACACAATCACTGTACAACATGTACAACATCTGTTTCTCCTGTTGGACACAAACAGTCATTACGTTTACATTACAAACTTGTGTGATATTTCCAAAATGTCGATAAACAACGTTCGGAAATGACGGCGTTTCCATTAACCATATCATTCATTCATTCATTCATCTTCTACCGTTATATACGATCTTCCCTCGGGTCACGGGGAGTCTGTGCCTATATCAGGCGTCTATGGGCAATAAGGCAGGATACACCCTGGATGGAATGCCAACCCATCACAGGACACACACACACACATTCACACACATTCATACACTAGGGACAATTTTCCAAGGTGCAAATCAACCTACCGTGCATGTTTTTGGACCGGGAGGAAACCGGAGAACCCGGAGAAAAACCCCCTGAGGCACGGGGCGAACATGCACAAACTCCACACACACATGGCCGAGACGCGAATCGAACACGGACCCTGGCGGCGTGAGGCGAACGTGCTAACCACTAAACCACCGTGCCAACATTCGGAAATGACAGTGTCTAAAACTCGTCCTCCTCTTGCCATGTCAATCATCAAAAAAAATGGGCAGGCCTTACTTATATCGCAGCCAATCGCACATATATCATGTGACGTGGAAATGCACCTAGTGTGGGTTTTCCCCGGAGTTTCCCAGTTTCCTTTCACTTTTCAAAGGGATGGTGTCTGTAGGCAGTGTTGGGGAGTAACTAGTTATATGTTACGTAACTACAAAATAAATGTAACAGTAATTCATTACAGTTACTGAGAAAAAAATGCATCATTAAATAACAGTTATGAAAATGTTAAAGATTAAAAATAGGGTTACATCTAAACAATTTAATATATAATCAGTGCTTTAGACTAAGGCAGGGATTCTCAAACAGTGGGAAGCGACGCCATGCCGTTCTTTGTTGTTTGGGATCTTGAACATTTTCGAAAGTAACTGTAACGAATTACTGTAGCTTTTATTCTGTAATTAAATTGCGTAACTCCGTTCCATGTAACTATTTACTGCCCGACACTGGTAACGAGCATGTACTAAAGTCAACCCTAACCCCCTCCCCCCGCCCCAAGGCCAACAATGTTTCTGATGAAGTTTAAATTCGCAAAATAGAACCTATTTTCCTATGTTCCTTCGAATGTTAACTTAAAGCGCCACCAAGTGGACAAATGAAATCATTAAAAAGTAATCAAATGTAATACGTTACTTTTATAAAGAAATGAAAAGTTACACTCATTATTACATTTTGAATAGGGTCATTTGTAATCTGAAGATCAGGGGTCACCAACGTGGTGCCCGTGGTCACCAGGGGGCCCCCAAGGAGCACATGAGTATACAAATTGCACAACTCATCAGTGAGATGCATCTAAAATGTAAAATGTAATTGATAGCTACTGTCAGATAAGTGTATTCACATAGATAAACGAGTATCATTAATAATTAATAATAATATATAACTAAAGGCTAAATTTGTTATTTCAGAGGAGTATTTCAAACTAGTAACCCTTTCTATGACTCAGTAACATTCCCAACACTGGCGGTCGGAATTCCTGCTCGGTTTGAGAGAGCATCCATGTTAATTTATCATTTTCTATTAGAGGGGCCTTTAACATCATTATATCTTAGTTTTGAAACCGATGAGTTGGGTCAAGTGTGAAACATCAGAGTGCGTGTGTCAAGACATGAGTCATGGACATCTTTGTAGAGACTCATGGTGACTCGAGTGCATGTGAAACCTACGGTACGAGTAATTCAATGATGAGTGATTTCATCGTTAAGTGAGTATAAGATGTCAATCCCATTTCAGAAAAATCCTATAATCTTGTGAAACAAAGTGCACTGCCTGTGTGTGTGTGTGTGTGTGTGTGTGTGTGTGTGTGTGGACACAAATCAAAGTCATTACTAACAGACGTGGTAGATGCCAGCGCAGCACCCAGCCTTGTCAAGACAAGCTCGGTATTTTATCTAACAAAATACGTTTCACGCTCTGTAGATGCGAGTCCCTGTAAATAACAGACGGGCTTTAAGAAGCTGAAGTAGTGCTCCGTGTCTCGGAGACGTCCACTCTGTGCGCCCCCATCTCACCCCCTCCACCACCCAACCCCACCTCGCTAATCAGTTCAGCGCGGCACTTAAGCCATTAGTCTTATTGATTTCCAGCTCTCCTGCTAACTGAAGGGTGGAGTCGGCCTGGGTCAAGACATCTGAGCCAACACAGCACAATACCATAAGCATACACGCGTTCACACGGCAACCGAACTCGGAGGCCACGGCGATCAAAACAAAAATAATAAACAAAATTAATAATTAATAAAAGCGAATAAGAAACAAAAGATTTATTTAAGTGTATAGGTCAACTTTAATATGGATTAAATTACCCTCGGGTGGCTGGAAATCAATCCAAAGAAGGAGTCTTTGTGTATGATAGGGGTTTGGCTTTCGTGTATCAGCCCTTATGAAAAAAAGGGCGTGGCTTGTGGAACTGGTAGCCCATGCCTGTCAGTCCCAGTTAACGGGGGCTATGTCCTCTTACTGGTCCTATTGTGTGGTAAGAGTCAATCAGGAAAATGTCCTCTGCCTCTCTATCCAGTGAAGCAGGCGTGGCCTTTTTGTCTGGCAGGTAGGGTAAAAGGGATGCGCCTTTAATGCCTGATAGTCTTAATGACTAAGGCATGACCTCATTGCTGCTCACTAACATTACTGGGAGGGTGTGCAGCTTAGTGCTTAAGCTAGGGGTCCTGGACCAGAAGATCTCAGATTCAAATCCCAATACAGCAACGCTGCCACTAGTGGGCCCTTGAGCAAGGCCCTTAACCCTCAGTTGTAAGTCGCTCTGCCAAATGACATAAATGTACCATAGACGTTTTCTCATGGTTCCCAAGTCGAGTCGGATCTTCTCACCACGTCAGTGACCATCCTGCCCTCTATCCCGCCTCACGAGTAACAGCACAGGAATGTGCCATTCATCCTTTCTTTCACAATAACGATTCCAGGTACAAACACACGCTCGCATTCCGGCGCTGCGCTTTCGCTCGGGCTTGTCTGTTCCTCTGCCAAGGTTCTCCATCTCCCTCTTTTTTTTTTTTTTTTTTTTTTTCCTCCCTCCCCTCACACACTCTCAAAGGAGCCGTTTCAGAGCCTTAAAAGGAAACAGGACAACTCTCTCTAGTCTGATGGAGACCGATTCTTTTCCTTTCCTCGCAGTAAAAACAAAAACAAACAAACAAAAACAAAACCCATTCAAAACTGCCTGCACTGAAGAGGAAAAGAGAGAGAGAGAGAGAGAGAGAGAGAGTCTGATGATCTAATGAATGGAATCACAAGATGAAGTGAATAGAGGAAGCTCTCTTGGCTGTATTATCGATTTTGAGGGCAGTATTGAAAGAAGTACTGTTATCATTTAATGGGTGAAGCTAGTCAATATTATTTAGCATATAATAAAACCTATATTTTATGAAATAAAAACACATTAAATTAAAAAATATATATATATATTCAGCAACCTGAGTGATTGATCTCTGTTTATAACGTCATCATACAAGAGAATTAAGAGTCTCGAACTTATCTCAGTCTGGGTAATCTCGCGGTTCTATAGTGAGCAGTACAGAGTGAGGACACATCTGGATGACTATTATTAGCCGAGACAGGAAGCATACTGGAAGTAAAATTCGCCAAACGCATGCTGAGTAACGGCGCCGTGGCTGGAAGCCAGTGTCGGCCCTGTCGCCTGGCCCCGCCACTCACCCACTCATCCATATTAATGACTTCTGGAAAAGAGAGAGAGAGAGAGAGAGAGAGAAGCATTAGCTTCTCCCTTTCCTTCTTTCACTTGGCCTGGTCATACTGACATGGCCTTAACCTCAAATCCAGCAAATGTGTGTGTGTGTGTGTGTGTGTGTGTGTGTGTGTGTGTGTGTGTGTGTGTGTGTGTTGTGTTCCGACATTCATTCACCTCTAAAGTGATTAGGATTTGCCCCAACACTGACACGTACCAAACTCAGCATCGAGGTCACATTCTGTGTAAGACTGTGATAGAATCAGGCTTCCAGAGATAACAACCCCCCCCCTCCCATTCCACTCATACACTATTATTCATTCATTCATTCATTCATCTTCTACCACTTTATCCGATCTTCCCTTGGGTCACGGGGAGTCTGTGTCTATCTCAGGCGTCTATGGGCATTAAAGCAGGATACACCCTGGATGGAATGCCAACCCATCACAGGACTCACACACACACACACACACACACTCATACATTAGGGACAATTTTCCAAGGTGCCAATCAACCTACCGTGCATGTTTTTGGACCGGGGAGGAAACAGGAGAACCCGGAGAAAAACTCCCTGAGGCATGGGGAGAACATGCACAAACTCCACACACACATGGCTGAGACGGGAATCGAACCCGGACCCTGGCGGTGTGAGGCGAACGTGCTAACCACTAAGCCACCGTGCCCCTTTTACGTACACTATTATCTTCACACCAAAACATTATGCACACAATTTTTTTTTTCTGACGCACAACCTATATAGAATGAATACACTCCACACTACACAATAAACATCATCAACCACACACAACACTAACAACCCAAATGATGATGGGGTTCTCTGTTGAGTCTGGTTCCTCTCAAGGTTTCTTCCTGCTCCCAGGGAGTTTTTCCTTGCCATTGTCGCTTCGGCTCAACAAGAAACAATTAGGGCAAAACTTATTTTCACTTTTCACACATAAGTATTTTGTAAAGCTGCTTTGAGACGATGACAAATTGTTAAAAGTGCTTTATAAATAAAATTGAATTGAAATTGAATTGAATTCCTCCACCTGACTTCGTGCATATGAACAAAAGTGCAATATCCTGATCGGCCCATCAGTTGTGCCGTTTCATTCGTCACGTCCCATTACGAATTTGCACAAAACTTTTGTGATATTTTCGAAATGGCGATAAAAAAAACTTGCGAAATGACGGTGTTTCCATTTACCAGATCATGCGAATAAAACTCTCACGATAAGTCATTTAAAAAATGGCGACAGATATCAAGAGGATTACTAATATCGCAGCCAACACTTTTTTGTTTTATTGATCGGAGCGTTATACAAGCGTTAATGAAAAAGCCTCTATACTTGGGCACGGCCTCATAGGCGCTTGTTCTGAGAGGCAATAGTGGTGAAGGTGTTGGCCTCTGGACCGGACGATCAAGGGTTCAAATCCCACCACCACCACCACCACCACCAAGCTGCCATTAGTGGGCCCTTGAGCAAGGCCCTTGGCCCTCAATTTCTCGGTTGTAAGTCGCTCTGGATAAGGGCGTCTGCCAAATTCCATAAATGTAAACGTAAATGCAATAGTTTGCGCTTTCACAGAATTTTGCGCATTTTGAAGGGTCATGGAAACTCGCTAAGTGATTTTCCAGGACCTGTGAAGGACCAGCAGTGTACAGATTGTGTACAAACCCCCGACGCGCTACAACACCGAACGGCTCCCCGGCGTCGCTGCTAATGCGCTCGATGTAAACATTTTTTGCTGATGGTACATTAAAAGCTTCTGCTTCCGCATGCATTAAGAAGAGTCTAAAAATAGAGTCCTCTGGAAAACAACGGGCCAAAACACTGAAAGCATTGCATAATCATCCTTTATTCTAAATGTTAGGGCCGTCAAAGTTAACGTGTTAATGCAAATTCTCTTAATTCTTCCGAAATTTCCCCCAATTACACCTACTAGATGCGCATTCACAACAGGTATGATCTCCTCACTATATTAGCGCATATTACCGTATGGAACCTTAAGCAAGCGCATCACATTCCCAAATCCGTATTAGTGAATTTTTCTCAATGCGCTTCTGTATAACCTAAACGTATCACCAGTTTATATGGAAAGCAACCGGAGCAGAATTCTTAAAGGGGCCACGTCCCATATTTTACACTTAAAACAACCACTAAAACAGTTAACCATTGAAATGCACAAGAAATTAATTCATTAACAATGAATTAATATTAAAGAATTTTCGGAGTAAATTAATATTAAATAATAATAAATGTTTTTTTTTATTTTACTTTATTAAAATAATTAATTAATTTATTTTAATTTTATCGGATTTTTACAACTATAACGTCTGTTAGAGTATTAGAAACACTGAAAGCATGCGATTAATCACGAGTTAACAACTGAGCAATAGAGCGATTAATCGTGATGAAATATTTTCATCGATTGACAGCCCTAATAAATATTAAAACACAAACAAACAAACAAACAAACAAACAAAAACTCCAAATCAGATACACTGTACCACCAAATGTTTGTGGACACCTGACCATTCGATCTGCTTTTTGAACGTCACATTGTCGTCATCTTATATGCTGTTATAATAAGCGCCTCTCTTCTTGAAAGACGTTCTACTAGATTCCAGTGTGCTGGTGGGGATTTGTGCTCATTCAACCACAAGGGTGTGAAAGTGTATCACACCGGTATCACCACCGATGGGTCCTTGAGCAAGGTCCTTAACCATCTGTGCTCCAGGGGGCGCCGTATCATGGCTTCCAAACAAGCTGGGATATTGAAAGAAAGAATTTCACTGTTCTGTTCTGAGAGAGAGAGAGAGAGAGAGAGAGAGAGAGAGAGAGAAAAGAGTAAGAGAAGAAAGAGAAGAAAGAGAAAAGAAAGAAAGAAAGAAAGAAAGAAAGAAAGAAAGAAAGAAAAAGAAAGAAAGAAAGAAAGAAAGAAAGAAAGAGAAAGAGAGAAAGTGAAAGAAAGAAAGAAAAGAAAGAAAGAAAGAAAGAGAGAAAGAAAGAGACAGAAAGAGAAAGAAAGAAAGAAAGAAAGAGAGAGAAATAGAGAGAAGATAAAGAAAGAAAGAAAGAAAGAAAGAAAGAAAGAAAGAAAGAGAGAAGAAAGAAGAAAGAAAGAAAGAAAGAGAGAAAGTGAGAGAAAGAAAGAGAAAGAAAGAAAATGAAAGAAAGAAAGAAAAGAAAAGAAAAGAAAAGAAGAAAAAAGAAAAGAAAAAGAAAGAAAGAAAGAAAGAAAGAAGAGAGAGAAGTTAGAAGAAAAAGAAAGAAAAGAAAGAAAAGAAAGAAAGAGAAAGAAAGAAAGTGAGAAAGAAAGAAAGAGAAAGAAAGAGAAAAGAGAGAAAGAAAGAAAGAGAGAGAGAGAGAAAGAGAGAAGAAAAGAAAGAGAGAGAGGACAGTTAAGAAAGAAAGAAAGAAAAAAGAACGAAAGAAAGAAAGAAAGTCTGGTGACCCAGGACTTTTTTCTCTCCCTCACATACACACACACACACACACACACACACACACACACACACACACACACTCACACACACTCACACACTCACACACACACACACACACACACACACACACACACACACACACAACACAATGAGTTGCTTTTTACTTAAAGCCAGCTACGAGCAGTTCTGTACAGCAGAATTCCGGTTTGCAGGACTGCTGGAATGCGTCACCTCCTGTTTTAAGGGGGTCAGAGAGGATGTGGATTGTGAACACTGTCCAAAAAAACATCCTCCTGAGCTAAAAATGTCACCAGAATAAGTTCCTCGACTTCGCACACATCTGTGCTGTAACCGCATTGTAACGGCACGGGGGGATGGGGGGGGGGGGGGGGGGGGGTTGGGGCGGGGGGGGGGGGGGGGGGGGGGGTGGGGGGGGGGGGGGGGGTTATAAAAAAACATGCCACTGTTAATTAAAATAATAATATCATTTATTGGTCACATATACATTACAGCACAGTGAAATTCTTTCTTCACATATCCCAGCTTGTTGTTGGTAGTTCGGGGTCAGAGCGCAGGGTCAGAGCCATGATACGGCGCCCCCTGGAGCACAGAGGGTTAAGGGTCTTGCTCAAGGACCCAAGGGCGGCAGCTTGGCCATACCGGGGCTCGAATCCGGATCTTCCGATCATCAGCCCAGCGCCTTAGACCACTGAGCACACCCCCTAGCTACACCCTCCAGACCACTGAGCTACCCCCCCTATAGCAAACGGTACAAGCTATAATGTACATATATTTGTGCAGCATTAGCAGCTGTTTTTCTTTTTGTTCCTTCCACAATAGTCGACAGAGGAGAGGAATCTGATCTGGTCATAGATAAACTTACAAAGGCACTTTTAAGACTTTTCCTGTAGAACAAAAACATACCATTTGCCTTCATTTCAAATCCAGGAAATCCCACAGGGTTTCTGCAGGCAGAGAAGTGCCATTTTATGAGGTTCCAATACGAATTATGTATGAATGCGGTGGCTGCAATAAACGAAGGCTTGCTGAATTGTGCTGAGCTGGGAGATTATAATCCTAATTATAATTATGGATTCATTCGAGTTTATGGTTTATGCCAATGTTGCAAATTCGATCTAATACAACATGGCGGCTCTCTGACCAATCGGAACAGCTCGTTTCCAAGAAGGGGCGGGGTTTCATCAGTCATATGCAAAGAATATGCATATGCAAAGAAAGAATTTCACTGTTCTGTAATGTATATGAGAGAGAGAGAGAAAGAGTGAAGGAGAAAGAAAGAGAGAAAGAAAGAGAGGAAGTGAAAGAAAGAAAGAGAAAGAGAGAAAGAAAGAAAGGGTTTGTAACTTCAGACGTTCAACAAGTCAAAACACCGCTGTAACATTTATCTAAAGTCTGTGGCGACTAAAGGAAGCAGCACGACTCATTTATTCCAGCACCTCAAACACAACCACAATGTTGAATGTGTGTGTGTGTGTGTGTGTGTGTGTGTGTGTGTGGCGCTGCGGGATAAACATGATAGCAACAAAACCCAAAACACCCAATACAAACTACCTTTCTCTCTCTCTCTCTCTCTCATATATACATTACAGAACAGTGAAATTCTTTCTTTGCATATCCCAGCTTGTTTGGAAGCCCTTGCTCAAGGACCCATGGGTGGTGATACCACCAAATAGCAAATAGCAAATAGCACATGACCCAGCTCTAGAACTCTGTTATACTGTTTCTATATAGTATTGATGATGTACATAAGCATGGCATGATAATATTAAGGAAAGTATTACGAAACCCTACACGTGAAACGCACATCCCAACATTGATTTATTCTCATATTTTATATTGTGGAACATCTGGAAGACAAGTTCCTGAACCCGGCCTTTCCATATTACAGAAAAAGTCGAAACACCTCTGTATACACATGGGAATAAACATGAGACTCCTTTACAGTTATATCCATAGAGGAGAAAAAAAAAAAAAAGGTTTCGCAGATGCCGTTATGGCTGAACGAGCAAATCGCCTTTAAAAAAAAAAATCGGAAAGTGGCCACATTACGAGAAAAACAGAGCTCATTAAAACCACAAAGTGGAGACAAACTCTATATTAGTTCTCCTGCTATTTGAGATCGGAGTAATGGTCAGGTGACCACATGAGACTCGGCGGCCCGTATAACCCAGAGGAAGAGAATTAACGACACCCCATATGACATCCTGCAATCATTTCTATCCTGCTACTGAGAATGTAATGTTCCACTGAAAACACTTTCATCTAATAAACCAACAAAGTGTTTCTACAGTTGCGACGCGGTTACATTTTCTGCGAGAGCATTCCTCAGCTGATCCTCCATCGCGCGGATACAGCAGAAGTATATACACACAGAGCATATTTCTGTCTGGGTGGTAAAACAAACAAACAGTGAGGCTTGCGGTCGAACAAACTCCATGACGCCGACTTCAACACCTTTTATTTCCGAGAGAGGACACGCTGAAGATAAAGAAGATTGATGGAGCGACAGGGGAAAATGCAGCAATCCATTATGCTAGCAAGGAAATGTCCAGTGCAAGTCATTCAACTGGGATTTCCCCCAGATAGGACTCTGTAAACAACCGAACAATAATACGGTATAAAAATCAACAGCGTGTCATTTCTCATTGCATCATCATGATATTGAACAGGTTCAGGGTCAGCAAAGACTGTTCTGTTCAAGGCCTACACCAGGCATGTCCAAAGTCCGGCCCGTGTTCAAACGTGTTCTGAAACCAGTGATATCACGGCTATTATTCATTCATTCATCTTCTAGCGCTTTATCCGATCATCCCTTGGGTCAAGGGGAGTCTGTGTCTATCTCAGGCGTCTATGGGCATTAAGGCAGGATACACCCTGGATGGAATGCCAACCCATCGCAGGGCACACACACACACATACACACACATTCATACACTAGGGACACTTTTCCAAGGTGCCAATCAATCCTACCGTGCATGTATATGGACCGGGAGGAAACTGGAGAACCCGGAGAAAAACCCCCCGAGGCACGGGGAGAACATGCAACACACACATGGCCGAGACGGGAATCGAACCCGGACCCTGGCGGTGTGAGGCGAACGTGTTAACCACCGTGCCCCCGGCTATTAATCATATTCAATCCAAAGCCTTGTCATCGCCAGTGTCAACAGTTTCTATTCGACATACAGGCTGAATATGGAGATTGTATGTATCACAACCACATGCACTGCAGCGCTTTTGTTTACTGCATTTGTTTAGTTTTCTGAGGTAAATAAATTCTAAAATCTGGTGTAACCACTGGTTGTAGCCCAGTGGTGAAGGTGTTGGGCTCTGGACCTGAAGATCACGGGTTTTTTTTGGTTGTTTGTTTTGGTCATTTGAAAAACAAAAGAACGAGTGATAAACGGATTGATATGTACCGCAATATTTTGTACTTCTGAAGTAGATAACTGTTAGTGTTATTTTCCTTTTCACAGGTTTTGAATTTAGAAGTTTATAATCTAATCTTTAAGGGGCACGGTGGCTTAGTGGTTAGCACGTTCGCCTCACACCGCCAGGGTCCGGGTTCGATTCCCGTCTTGGCCATGTGTGTGTGGAGTTTGTGCATGTTCTCCCCCCTCCCACTTTTCAACTAAGATCTATTGATTAGGTCTCCGGTTAGCCTGATTTCATTCCCCATGCGCGCATATGAGCTTCCATGTTCTCTGGACGTCCCTAAAGCTGTAAACATGGAACGCAGTGAAGGACTGGTATCAGCTCCCGGGTACATTCCTCCATTATTCCCTTCATAGAGTTTCCCTGCCAGCGCTCTCAGTATTAAATACTACCAAATATTATATAATTAAAAAAAAAAAATTACAGATATTGAATGAAAGGGGGCACGGTGGTTTAGTGGTTAGCATGTTCACCTCACACCGCCAGGGTCCGGGTTCGATTCCCGTCTCGGCCATGTGTGTGTGGAGTTTGCATGTTCTCCCCGTGCCTCAGGGGGTTTTTCTCCGGGTTCTCCGGTTTCCTCCCCCGGTCCAAAAACATGCACGGTAGGTTGATTGGCACCTTGGAAAATTGTCCCTAGTGTATGAATGTGTGTGAATGTGTGTGTGTGCGCTCTGCGATGGTTTGGCATTCCATCCAGGGTGTATCCTGCCGTAATGCCCATAGACGCCTGAGATAGGCACAGGCTCCCCGTGACCCGAGTGAAGATCGGATAAAGCGCTAGAAGATGAATGAATGAATAATCTTATATGGTCTTGAAATGTGTGGCCTAAACTCTCACAGTCACTAATACATCATAGGGAGGTGGTGTAGCCCAGTGGTGAAGGTGTTGGACTCATGGGTTGGAAGATCATGGGTTCAATCCCCACCACCACCAAGCTGCCACTAGTGGGCCCTTGAGCAAGGCCCTTAAGCCTCAATTGCTCAGTTGGAAGTAGCTCTGGATAAGGGCATCTGGCAAATGCTAATACAATTGATGATTGTTTTTACATTGGAGTTTCTATCCAATCAGATTCCACTCAATCACATGTTGCCGGGGGTGAGAGGGGGGTCAATGTTATTTGTATTAAGCGTTCACAATCAGCACTGCGGACGACTAGACCTTCAACTACAGGTTTCTCAAGGCACTTGTGTTTTAACAAGGGCATCTGAGGGCATCTAGCGGACATCCAATATCTACTGGATGGTCAGAGATCTCAAACCACAACTAGAGCTGGGAGAGTGTAATCGTCATTATCGATTCATTCGAGTTTATGGTTTATGGCAATGTGGTAAATAGGAAAATCGACTTTACAATTTCACCTTGGTTTGGCACGGCGAGCTTCCGTAGTTCTCCGGCATCCAAGCCCGCATTACACTTGCGAAATACAGCATGGAGGTGCTCTGACCAATCTGAAGAGCTCGTTTCCAAGAGGGACGGGGTTTCATCAGTGGTATGGACCCTGGTATGGAAGCCAAATCGCCGCTGTAACATTTATCGAAAGTTTGTGGCGACTAAATGAAGCAGCACGACTCGTTTATTCCAGCACCTCAAACACAACCACGGTGTTGAATGGGGAGGTGTGTGTGTGTGTGTGTGTGTGTGTGTGTGTGTGTGTGTGTGTGTGTGTGTGTGTGGCGCTGCAGGATAAACATGACAGCGACAAACCCCAAAAACACCCAATACAAACAGGTAAAAAAATAAAAAATAAATAAATAAATCTAATTTTGTCTAAAAACATCGGTGATTCAGTATATAGGACAACTGTAACAAATGTATAATGTTTTTGGTGGGGAAGGGGGCGGGGCAAAATTGAAAGCATTTAAAGATACTCATGGAATAAATACAAATTCGTTGGGAAAACAATGACAAATTGAATCTTTCTTCAGATTGACATATGAATAGTAAATAAATAAATAAAGTCTGGTTAAAGACTATCACTGGTGATCATGGGGGCGTTTTTGTGCATACCGGGCGCACCAGCCGTCCCACAGAGCAACAGCTGAGAGACCAAACATCTGCGGCCCGAGATTCTACCAGGCACTTAAGCTGCATTCTGATTATTCAACCCCGAAGATGCCCCGAGCGTTCCTCTTCCTCCTCCTCCAGCTTCGCCGGGGGAAAATCCGTGTCCGAGCTCGTCGCCGCGGAGGGAGGAGCATGTGGTGAAAGAGCGGCTCTGTGTTGCTGGGTCTTGAGACACAGCGGTCAACATCTGCCGCATTAATGAGCACGGAGCGCACGGCCCGCTAGCCATCTGTGTAATTAGGGACGACGTCAGCTCGCATCGGTTCATGCAGTTATTTCACTCTGTAGCCATACGGCAGCGTTCTTTCGCTCAATCCCAGCTTTCACTAAACACCCTGCTGCCCTTTCAACCTTACAAACACTGTCATTAGTGATGTAACTGTGGAGGAAAAGAATCTAAGTGAAGGGTACAGTCCATCAACCATCAGGATTTATACACCTTTGCTCATAATGAGATGAAATAAGCCCTGGGAATATGCTTTGATTAAAGCTGGGAGATACATCATATAATGTGTGTGCTATTGGTACCCATTTGTATTGGGTGTTTTTGGGGTTTGTCGCTGTCATGTTTATCCTGCAGCACCACACACACACACACACACACACACACACACTCACACACACACCTCGTGTTTGAGGTGCTGGAATAAGTTAGAGATAAATAAGTTTGGATAAATGTTACAGCGGGGATTTGACTTGTTGAACGTCTGACATTTCAAACCCCAAACCGTTTTCATATGAATGATGAAACTGATGAAACCCCGCCCCCTCTTGGAGAACGAGCTGGTCAGAGTGCCGCCATGTTGTATTTGGAATTTCAAAAGTACGGGGCGGGACGTGGAGAACTACGGAAGCTCGCTGTGTCAAACCAAGGTGAAAATCGTTTCCTTATTTTCAACAATTGACATAAACTCAAATTAATCCATAAGAAGCTCTAGCTGTGCCCTAATTAACTTGAACACCAAATAAAAAGATATTCTTTACATAACAAATACACAAATTCACTCATCTTCATTCATCTTCTACCGCTTTATCCGATCTTCCCTCGGGTCACGGGGAGTCTGTGTCTATCTCAGGCGTCTATGGGCATTAAGGCAGGATACACCCTGGATGGAAAACCCATGCCAACCCATCACAGGACACACACACACACACACACACATTCATACACTAAGGACAATTTTCCAAGGTGTCAATCAACCTACCGTGCATGTTTTTGGACCGGGGGAGGAAACCGGAGAACCCGGAGAAAAAACCCCCTGAGGCACGTGGAGAACATGCACAAACTCCACACACACATGGCCGAGACGGGAATCGAACCCGGACCCTGGTGGTGTGAGGCGAACGTGCTAACCACTAAACCACCGTGCCCCTTCCAATATGTGAGATAGATATATATATATATATATATATATATAAAATTTATTTTATTTAGATTTTGTTCATTCACAAAGGAAAAACTTAATATTAAAAAAAGACTTAATTTAGACATAAATTCACACAGGATTAGTTGTAAAAACTCAAATCGACCTTTCAATATGATGTCACACTGCAAAAGAGATTAATTAGACCTTGACCGTACGCAATAACGGCTGATGTAATATGTTCTCCGTGTCAGATTATACGATACAGATATTAATACGGCAGTCAAGCGGCAGAAGAGAATTACTTCGACCTGCTAACAGCCTCAATTATCTTAAAACATCCACAACATTCTTCACCGAGACCTTGATTTAACTAAGATTAAGAGTTTTCGGTCCATTAGCATGCTAACTTTGAGTGTATACCAGGACAGGTTCTTCCTGCGCCCCCATTGGACCGTTCAACGGCAAACCCGTAACACTTGGAATTAAACCGGACTCCGATTGCTGGATAGAAAAGAAGGTAGCCTATGTAGTGTATTGCGCAATATCCTCCGCTATTTGACAGCACACAGTGTTTGCAATTCTTACAGCATATTGTTATTTTTACATTGCAAAAGAAAATCTAAGAGGCACGGTGGTTTAGTGGTTAGCACGTTCGCCTCACACCGCCAGGGTCCGGGTTCGATTCCCGTCTCGCCCATGTGTGTGTGGAGTTTGCATGTTCTCCCCGTGTGCCTCAGGGGTTTTTCTCTCCGGGTTCTCCGGTTTCCTTCCCTTTCCCTCCCCTCTGGTCCAAAAAACATGCACGGTAGGTTGATTGGCACCTTAGAAAATTGTCCCTAGTGTATGAATGTGTGTGTGTGTGTGTGTGTGTGTCCTGCGATGGGTTGGCATTCCATCCAGGGTGTATCCTGCCTTAATGCCCATAGACGCCTGAGATAGGCACAGGCTCCCCGTGACCCGAGGGAAGATCGGATAAAAGCGGTAGAAGATGAATGAATGAATGAATGAATGAATGAATGAAAAGAAAATCTATTTACACCGACATTGCCGAGGCATAATTGATTATCAGTGATAATCAGTATCAATTACGCAAAGTATGTTTTGCACTATGCTTTGGTGACGGAAGAAATGATTACCGCGTATTTTTATAAAGATAAATTCAGTGCATTATTGCACAATAGTAAAAATAGTAAAAAAAAAAAAGTGTTACATTTATTAGTGCACAATTGGGAAAGAATAGTCCTAAATAAATACACAGGAATACAACGAAGAATTAACGCTTACGACACAATTTTTTCACAATTATGTTATATTAATTAACATTAGCAACGAAAGGGATCTCTTGCTCTAAATTGACATATCACGGTTTCCTGTGCGGTCCCTACTCGTGCTTTATGGCACAATTTGCACGTTTATAAAGCGGGATTTAACTGTGGCAGGTTATGAATGCTAATGTGGGTGTAGCTGCTTTTGTAGCTGTAACTGTAGCACTTTTGTGTGTAATGTGTATAAGAGTGTCTGCTAAATCAGTAGTCTCCAACCTTTTTAATCCCCATGGACCGGTCAACGCGTGTAATACGTAGATTGTTTCTACGATTGTCAAACTTTATTATCAGCTTTTTCGTAACATTAAGCCAAAAACATGAGTATAACATCAAAGTCTCTAGTGACATCCTCTCTACCCCTAAATAAGTTATAAAAATATTCATGTGGGAAAATAAATACGTGACCGAGATATAACGGAATTAATGAATGATTTCTGGTAATAATAAATGTTTAATGGCCCACTAATGGTTAATTGGGGCCGACTGTGCTACATGACAAAATGTAAAGCATAAGCACTCTGGCAGATTTATTTATTTATTTACTTCCTTTTTTTTTTTAATACATACTTTATAGATCACGGCGCCCCCTGGAGCACAGACAGTTAAGGGGCCTTGATCAAGGACCCAAGAAGTGATGGCGAAACCCTCCGTCCTTCCTGATCAGTTGCCCAGCACCTTAAAGCACTGAGCCACGCCCCCTCCCCATGACTATGACGTAATCTGTACAGGAGAAGAAAGGTCACGACTGGGGCAAACTATTTAAACTCCTAACAAGGGGATGGAGCACGTATACAAAATTAGCCGTCTGCTCGAATTACTCCAGACGTTCAAAAGGGTCGCGGCCAATCCGGGCAGCGCGAAGGTCACTTAGTGCGAATGAGTTATTTATCAAATCATGCTTTCATTAAATGAGGCGACACACTAAAGTGTATTCAGACCCGCTGAAGGTGGAATCATGGTGCACTTCAATTATTCATTCATGTGCGCAGTGACCTAAAGGGAAAATTAAACAAAAGACATGCTGGAGGGATGGAGGCGATACTGATATTAGTCAGGATTGTATTGTGGAGTTACTCTATTGGTCCACACTGGGCATCGGGGTGACTATCATATTCCTCCTAAACAATGTTATACCTGATTACAAGCGTGCCTAATGTGCTCCACATAACTTTTCGAAACGGGGACGCGGTGGTTTAGTGGTTAGCACGTTCGCCTCACACCGCCAGGGTCCGGGTTCGATTCCCATCTCGGCCATGTGTGTGTGGAGTTTGCATGTTCTCCCCGTGCCTCAGGGGTTTTTTCTCCGGGTTCTCCGGGTTTCCTCCCGGTCCAAAAACATGCACGGTAGGTTGATTGGCACCTTGGAAAATTGTCCCTAGTGTATGAATGTGTGTGTGTGTGTGTGTGTGTGTGTGTGTGTGTCCTGTGATGGTTTGGCATTCCATCCAGGGTGTATCCTGCCTTAATACCCATAGACGCATTAGATAGACACAGACTCCCCGTGACCCGAAGGGAAGATCGGATAAAGCGGTAGAAGATGAATGAATGAATGACCTTTTCGAAACATTAAATGCATCTATAAATGGACAAAAAGTACAATGTGTACAAAGTACAAAGCCGATTAGCCGTTATTTGTCACATAAACGTTACAGCACAGTGAAATTGTTTCTTCAAACATGTTTTTGGAAGCGGGGAACAGAGCTCAGGGTCAGCCATGATACAGCACAGAGGGTTAAGGGTCTTTACTCAAGAACCCAAGAGTGGCAGCTTGGCGATACTGGGGACTTGAACCCCGACCATCCAATCAGGAACCCAGCGCCTTAAACCACTGAGCCACACCCCTCCCTCATAATGTTCGCATATCCCAGGAAGGTCAGAGTGCAGGGTCAGATACAACACGGCTCTTCTGGAGCAAACAGGGTTAAAGATCTCAAGGGCTAAACAGTGCCATCTTGGTGGTGTCGGGGCTTGAACCAACCTCACGATCAAAAGAAATAAAAGTGATTTATTTCTTATTTCGGCATGACATTTGAGCATGACATCACGTGATGATTATGTCAGCCTTATGTATTGGTTACGAAAGAAGGGCAGGCATACATCTACATTTAAACTCTCTCAAAATACAGGTCAAAGTCAAAAGGGTTGTGTGGGGAGTTTAGCCCTAATAGAAAGGGACGTGTGTATTCCGCTTGATTCATACATTTTCAAAAGAATGAAAAATATTAAATAATTTAAGTATTTGTCTTTTTTTTTTAATCATTTATCAAATATATGATTTAATGTAACAACATTAATTTGTATGTGTTCACATGTTTGTTACAACAAACAAACAATTAAAACAATTATACTATAATTATAATGATATTAGTCAGGATTGTATTGTGGAGTTACTCTATTGGTCCACACTGGGCATCGGGGTGACTATCATATCCCTCCTAAACAATGTTTTACCTAATTAGTAAAACACCGCCTCACACCGCCAGGGTCCGGGTTCGATTCCCATCTCGGCCATGTGTGTGTGGAGTTTGCATGTTCTCCCCGTGCCTCAGGGGGTTTTTCTCCGGGTTCTCCGGTTTCCTCCCCGGTCCAAAACATTAATAGTTAATTTGTACGTGTTCACATGTTTGTTACAACAAACAAACAATTATACTATAATTATACTTATAAATATAATAAATAATCCTCTGTATGAACGTGTATGTGACAAAATTCGGATTTGATTGGAAGCAGATCCTTTAATTTAAAGTGAGTTTTTTCGTAATCTTTTGAATTTGAAGCATTTTATAATTTACATTTACAGTATTTAGCAGACGCCCTTATCCAGGGCGACGTACAAGAAGTGCTTTAGGTCTCCGTCTAAGGATAAATTCATTCATTCATTCCATCACTCAATGGCTCCAGGAGCAATATCCTGACACTCATCAAACCTCTAGATACATCCGTATACACTGGTGAGTTTGGATTTTACAAATATCCACACTAAAACGTCACAGATCCTTTCACTTCACCAGAAACTGAAGATTCTTTATCTCGGTCAATTTTAAGCGTTTTCCTATTTTCTTCCCTTCGACAAAAATGCAATCAAACCAAATTGCAAGTTGGTGGTTTTGAGTCACATGACTGAATCCCATGATGTTATTTGTATCTTTTTGAAAGGCTCTATTTTCACCAGTGAAATGCAAATAAATAAATAAATGCACACACACACACACACACACACACACACACACACACACACACACATACATATATATATATATATAATTATTATTATCATTATCATCATTATTATTATTATTATTTTAGGTGTGGGGGAGGGGTGTTGTAGTGTTTTCAAAAGTATTTTCCAGATTAACGTGACTGTAGCCTGGCTACAAAGATATTTGTGGATAATGCAAACAGAAGCAGTTATAGATTAATAAAGGCACATCCTCTAAAGAATAAAAAAATACATTTATAATAATAATAATAATAATAATAATAATAATAATAATAATAATAATAATTTTTGGCGGGAGGGGTGTTGTAGTGTTTTCAAAAGTATTTTCCATATTCATGTAAATATAGCCTGGCCATAAAGATATCTGCAGATAATGTAAATAAAGGCAGTGATAAATGAATAAAAGCTACATTCTCCAAAAAAGGAAAAAAAAAAAAGATATTTCAAGCCATAGAGGAAACCGAACATCACCTGAATAAGCTCTCAGCACTTCACAGTAAGGACATGTTTAGTGCACGGAAGCAGTGATGAAAATAATATCGCCTGGTATCACTTTCATTTCCCAGCTTGAGGATTTGCCAGGAAAGTCAGAAATCTCATGAGATCTAATATCATGGAAACACCCAGTGTGTTTCCTGTTCCAACTCATTTTCCTGCACACAGCGACATGACCTCATTTCAGGATACGGTGACGCGTTCTTTCTCTATTTCATTTTACTATAAAGATCTACACACTGAAATATAAACTACACAAAACGTGTATACACTGAGGGCCAGAAGCTTCCTAAAGAATTTTACCAGCTGATATTTTAATAATTCATTATTGACAGGTGGAACTCGTTTCGACTTAAGAGCCTTATAATGCGTTACAACCACTGATTTAAAAAAAAAAATAATAATAATAATAATAATTCAGGGCACGGTGGCTTAGTGGTTAGCACGTTTGCCTCACACCGCCAGGGTCCGGGTTCGATTCCCGTCTCGGCCATGTGTGTGTGGAGTTTGCATGTTCTCCCCGTGCCTCAGGGGGTTTTTTCTTCCGGGTTCTCCGGTTTCTCCGGTTTTCCTCCCGGTCCAAAAACATGCACGGTAGGTTGATTGGCACCTTGGAAAATTGTCCCTAGTGTATGAATGTGTGTGTGATTGTGTGTGTGATGTGTTGGCATTCCATCCAGGGTGTATCCTGCCTTAATGCCCATAGACGCCTGAGATAGACACAGACTCCCCGTGACCCGAGGGAAGATCAGATAAAGCGGTAGAAGATGAATGAATGAATGAATGAATGTATGGACTATGAACACAAATCTGTGAACTGCATTCACACAGGAAACATGTTATTCGATTCAGAACAATGTTAGAATCCTAAATGCACTCAATTTGATGTAGATTTTTATATAGTGCATTTATATAGTTTCCTCCAGACCGGCTTATTTATTTCAATTAGAGACACATTGTGCAAAAGTCAGCGTCATATTAATTACATTTGGAAAGAAAACGATTCACAGCCACAATGCAAGACAAGTGAGTTTTGCCGTCACGTTTGTATAAAAGAATAAAGAGCGTGTTCGGGTCAGCGTTTGTTGCAGGATTTAGAACACGTCCATTCCAGCTCCTTGTGAGCTCACACTTTTGTGTCAACCAGCTGTAATATGAACACACTTATCCCTTCACAACCACTTGGAGACTATTATCATACTCGCATGTGCACACAATTTAGCAGTGTCGGTCAGGAAATTGTGAAGCGAGTCAGGATGTGAACCTGCTTTACTTTTAATCCTCCACAGCGACATGAACACACGCCCACTAACATGTACACAGACAAACCCGAAATAAAAAATAAAAAAAACATGAACCTCGGCCCAAAAATATCCCAGTGCTTCCTCCGGGCAGGATCAAGTCCTGTTGTGGCTTTCATGATCGTGTTTGGCTTTGCTTTGAGATGAACAATCAATGTGTTTCCACTCAGGATAACGATCAAGGAAAGCTGCACTAGACTGTATAGCTGCTGCAGTCACGAAGCGCTGACATTTCAGCCCCTTTTCACGATCGTATTTCCTAGAAAAGGCAATTGATAAGAAGGCAAAAGAATCGTCCTGAAACTAGAAAATTCACACAAAACGGCTAAATGTGCAGCAATCTGTATTTTTAATGACTGCTTTCATTTAATATTCATTCATTCATTCATTCATCTTCTAGCGCTTTATCCGATCTTCCCTCGGGTCACGGGGAGTCTGTGTCTCTCTCAGGCGTCTATGGGCATTAAGACAGGATACACCCTGGATGGAATGCCAACCCATCGCAGGACACACACACACACATTCATACACTAGGGACAATTTTCCAAGGTGCCAATCAACCTACCGTGCATGTTTTTGGACCGGGGGAGGAAACCGGAGAACCCGGAGAAAAAACCCCTGAGGCACGGGGAGAACATGCAAACTCCACACACACATGGCCGAGACGGGAATCGAACCCGGACCCTGGCGGTGTGAGGTGAACATGCTAACCACTAAACCACCGTGTCCCCTTTCATTCAATATCTGTAATTTTTTTTTTAATTATATAATATTTGGTAGTATTTAATACTGAGAGCGCTGGCAGGGAAACTCTATGAAGGGAATAATGGAGGAACGTACCCGGGAGCTTATACCAGTCCTTCACTGCGTTCCATGTTTACAGCTTTAGGGACGTCCAGAGAACATGGAAGAAGCTCATATGCGCGCATGGGGAATGAAATCAGGCTAACCGGAGACCTAATCAATAGATCTTAGTTGGAAAGTGGTATTTTGTCAATTAAGATGTTGCACTACAGATCCGGAAGGCCAGGGGTTCGCGTCCAACCGCCAAGCTGCCAATGCAAGTCAGTAACAATAACAAGTCAGTTATACTGGAAGCAACTCTAGATGACAACGTCTACATAAATGCCCTAAATGTAAATGTAAATGTATTGTCAGCTTGTCATATGTTCACAGAGGAACTTGCAGCCACGTAACTTACACCTGAATCTTGAGATCAATCACTAGAACAGCATATAAATCTTTTTATAAGACATATCAGCATGATTTTTAGCACTGGGACATGTAGCTGCCGGCTCTGCCACACCCTCAGAGACAAAAAGAGGTTACGCCAGAGATACATTTCTCACAACCGGTGTAACGTTTCTCTTAATAACTTAAACCTCTCATGGCATTAATGTTTTTTTTCCCCTCCAAGGAAATGAATGATAAAGAAACACCACCTTACGCAGCTATGAGGAGATTCCGGGAATAAAATATTACGCGGTTAAAAGATACAGATTGTTTTTTTACCGATAAATATTTACCTCTAGGCACAGCCTTTCAGCTAACCTTAAAACGCTCGTTGCATTTCTGCAATAAAACACAGGGTTGCTTTTTTTTACATTTCAAAAATATACCAGGATTGGATCATTTTACTGGTTGGACAGAAAAGAAAATGATACCCGGGTCATTTTACTATAAAATACCTTGCTTATTTACAGTCACGTAAATTCGACACTGACTTGACAGCGGTCCCGGTCACACTCGCACTAATCCCTTTAAATCCACTAAACCGGATTACAAGAGGGCATGTCTCTCAGAAGAAATAAGCGAAGACCATAAACAACCGCACGCACAGAAAAGGAAACTGTAAGGGACCTTTTTAGCGACGCAGCACAACCAATCAGGACATGTGTCGCATTCTTAATACACATATAAGCTCTATAAGGAAATTGTACCGTAACAGACGGATTACAGAAACGGGTCTAATGTTAATATTATAGTGTATCCTGACATAAAATCTGACTTTTATCTTATTTGTGCTGCAGTCTGTGAACCAGTGACACAATCTACAATTATACATAGTAAAGATCTGCCAATCAAAGGTTTGATAAGCAACTCTCGCGGGGAAAAAAAACGTCATTTGGGGATTTTGTTGTAACTGCGGCATTAAAGCATCAGCCATATTGACAGATAAAATTCGGTTAGAAACTAAACTGATTACAGGCTATTACTATTGGAGGTGACTATTCAATAACCTGATTAAAGGTCGACATGCATCGTGAAGTAAAAATAACCCCTGTTTTTATTTGGAAATGTTCCTATACTTCCTAATATAATTTCAAAAACACTCTTCTGATCGAGTATCTTTATACATATTATACAAATCTAGTCTACGATGCACATGTAGTATTTCTCATCATTAGCACTAGTATTAGTGTTTAAGCACAATGAACAAGTTGTAATATTCTGTTGTAATATGCCAACACTAGGACCAGGCAATATACCAATATTTGCAAGAACATTTATATGCAACAATTATAACGACGATGTCAAATTTGAAAATACAGTGAATAACTCAAGCACACTTATATTATGAAGTATTATAAATATTATGAAAGTGAAATTTCCCCACTGTGGGACAAATAAAGGTTTGTCTTATCTTATAATCGCAAGAGATGTCAGGTGGGGGAGGGTCTTTTTTTTTTTTTATGGAGATGACACAAAAGGAAGAGACATGAGAGGGGATGATGAATTAGTCTAGAAAAGGAACACAATACGTTTTTTTTTATTTAAAGGAAATGCAAACATTATATATATATATATATATATATATATATATATATATATATATATATATATATATATATATATATATATTCATTCATTCATTCTTCTACCGCTTTATCCGAATCTTCCCTTCCCTCGGGTCACGGGGAGCCTGTGCCTATTCTCAGGCGTCTATGGGCATTAAGGCAGGATACAATGCCCTCGGATGGAATGCCAACCCATCGCGGGGCACACACACACACACACATTCACACACACATTCATACACTAGGGAACAATTTTCCAAGGTGTCAATCAACCTACCGTGCATGTTTTTGGACCGGGGGAGGAAACCGGAGAACCCAGGAGAAAAAACCCCTTGAGGCACGGGGAGGGGGAACATGCAAAACTCCACACACACACATGACCGAGGCGGGAATCGAACCCCGATCCTGGCGGTGTGAGGCGAATGTGCTAACCACTACGCCATGTATGTATAATATATATATATAGTATATAGTATATATATATATATATATATATATATATATATATATATATATATATATATATATATATATATATATATATATATATATAATAAATATATATATATATATATATATATATATATATATATTATATACACACACATATATGTTTTGCATTTCCGTTAAATAAAAAAAAACGTATTGTGTTCCTTTTCTAGACTAATTCATCATATATATATATATAAAATATATAAAATTGCCCAAACCTAGACAATACATTTAGTTATATACTCTTCCTCCTAATACATAGAAAATAATTTATAAAAAATAGAAAATTAGAAAATAAAAAAAAAAATAAAAGAAAAAATAGAAAATTTAATTTATACAATGCCAAACAAAGAACACGTTAGCAAAGCCCTTCAAAGACAGTTTATATGTAATGTATCTGTAATGGCATCACAGTCCAGTCCTACTAAACCCCGCCTTAATGCGGCCCACATAGTCACGCTGCCACTGGAATTAACATAATGCTTAAAATTCACAGGGCTGGACAAAGTAAGCATGAATACATCACTTCACACATGGCTTAACAGTTGTATATATATATATATATATATATATATATATATATATATATATATATATATATATATACGTGGTAAACAAAAGTATTTAATTTTCAGTTTTCCTTTATATATTGGTTGTCTGGATAAGAAATTTCATATATATATATAGGAGACAAAAACAGTATATAAAGTATATATATTCATACAAGAATGTATAAGCAAAATTACAAAATTAGCCATGTGCACACACACACACACAAAATGAGGTTAGGCATTGATTTCACACACACACACTGAAATTTGATTGATTTCCACCTGTATTTATACAAAAGGCCAATATAGTTCATGCAAAACCACAGACTGCATTTACTGTAGAAAATGACCTCACCATAAAATTATATCGTTATCCCAGTAGACGGAGTATAAAAGCTCAAAAATCTTTCAGCAACTGTGAGGAACATTGTCAGGAATAATGACCACCCCTGCTTTGTAAACACTGCAGAAAAACAATTGGCGTTCAGTATGGTGAGAACCATAACCCACAGACCAGCTCGTGCTTGAAATACTCCAATGTACAATCGGTTTACACAAGAGGAAAACTTGCCTGAAATGGTGGTGCTAAAGCACATTGAAATTAAAGCGACAAGGGCAATTCAACGGTCAAAGATCCAGCGCCTAAAAAAATTGTGTTCCCCCCCTCGGCAACTACTATAATCGCACCACTGACAAAGTTGAAATTCGCAGTAATCAAGCATTACTGTAATTGTCACTATAAACAACATGTTAAAGGCATCTGTAGTTATGCCATGAAGTAACCACCACCAATCAAACACTATAAACAACATGTACTCGTTATAACGTTCAAAACATTGCATGCAAAAGGAGGATGCACAAAATTATTCTTTTTTTCTTTGGTGTTGCCTAGACAAGCTTAAATAATTCTTGACACTTTCATAAATCATATTAACTTTATTTCACTTCTCAAATATCACTGTGTTTGTCCCCTATATGATATTTAATTGAAATTTCCATCATCAGTGCGGTCAGTGCTTAAAACAGGGCTGTGCAGAAAACCACAGACTGGTTAAAATATTTTCTTGACCTGGGTGTAAAAGCTACTCCAATGCAGAGCGAGAGCTACAATTGGACGACCTATAAACAACATGTTAATCTGTAGTTATGCATCGAAGTAACCAGCTAGTTCAAAACATTGTTTTATAGACGACCCATCATCAGTGCGGTCAGTGCTTAAAACAGTGTTGGTTAAAATATTTTCTGCCTGGGTGTACAGAGCGAGAGCTACAATGGACGACCTGCACCAGCTTAGAAAAGTGCTGCACTTGTGCATTACACCACATGTTGGGTAAAGAATAAAACGCTTGGCAGGAGAAAATAATTAATGACAATGTGTTGTGAGGGTTCGGGAGTCAATATTGTTTTGAATACATTATTTTTCTATAGAAGTAAAAGTGTTGTTCACCAAAACGTATTTAAAATGAGATGCCTTTATTACCCATTGGCATTTGTAGGCATTGTTTTGTTTTGTTTTGACCACCATATAATGGGAAAGGTTCTTTTATTATCTTTTCCAACATTCAAGACACATTTCATCACCCACCCCTTGTTTTCTCGCACAGTAAAACTGGATAAAATCCTGCAAAATTCCATGTTTATGCCTTCATGCTCCGGTGTTATAAAGAGCTAATTGGCTCCATATATTTTAAATACACTTCTCCTGACAGAAAATTCCACCCAATTATTCATTCATTCATTCATCTTCTACCGCTATTATCCGATCTTCCCTCGGGTCACGGGGAGTCTGTGTCTCTCTCAGGCGTCTATGGGCATTAAGGCAGGATACACCCTGGATGGAATGCCAACCCATCGCATGGCACACACAAACACACACACACACATTCACACACTAGGGACAATTTTCCAAGGTGCCAATCAACCTACCGTGCATGTTTTTGGACCGGGAGGAAACCGGAGAATCCGGAGAAAAAACCCCTGAGGCACGGGAAGAACATGCAAACTCCACACACACATGGCCGAGACAGGAATCGAACCTGGACCCTGGCGGTGTGAGGCGAACGTGCTAACCACTAAGCCACCGTGCCCCTCTCCACCCAATTAACCCAAGTTAACATGAATGAACCAATGAGCAAATCATTAAAAACCTGTCCCACCCAGCACCAACACTGGTGAATATTGAAGAAGATAAAGGCATGGTCACTGACCCAGGATCCGAGTTCAGGCCTGGATACATATCTTTAGGGCTCCGAGCCCCGTCTCTTATTTCTCACACGTCTCCGGCCGAGAAACGGGAGGCAACAAGTGTCCAACTTGGCGCCATCGCAAAGAAGCCTTTCCTGCACTCCGTGTCATTTTCCTGACCCTACGTGCTTACATCGGTGAAGATCTATTACTGTGTGTTCTCGAAAGCGTTGAAGGACTGCTGCTATGATGAACACACACAGAGCGATCTCAGAGGCGGCAAAACAAAAAAAAAAGAAGCGTAAAAAGAGACGAGGAATGCCGAGGACAGAAATACACTGCCCTCCAATAAGGAGCTGTTATTAATAGAGAACAGGTTACATATTCAAACTTACGGACTAGAACAGCCAAATCTTGAAAACACACAATTGCATACAATGCCTTGAAATCACATTTTCCCTTCCAGGGTGTTCCGGCATAACAAAGCCATCCGGACTAAAGTAGAAGATCTCGGAGTGGCATTCCGAACTCAACCCGGGATGATTTGGAAGCGTGGAGGTTATTGTGACGGAAAATTAGGGTAGGCTTTAATGGCACGCTCAGAAACGGCGTCCCAATACCTATCCCAATGCCACCTATTAGAGGTTACCACAGTATAAGCGCGGAAAGTGTTGATAAAAGTGTTTTTCACTAGTAAACTAACGACGAGACATTTCTGCTCACTGGAACTTTTCGGAATTCAAAACATTCACAATAGAATATTTCGGAGTGTGGAAATTCCAAGACTAAACACACAAAGTAGAATATAGATCTGTTCCTAATAAAATGACCAGTGTAATTTGAATAGAGACGGAAATGTTACATGTACTGCTTTTTTTTCGTCCCTTCGTTAAGTGAAGCAAGTAAAAACAAAAGCTGGTCATGTGACACTGAGGGTTTTGCCAAACACATAACCCCCCCCAAAAAAAAACGACAAAACAACGCAAAATCTTGAACGAACGAGGGCAAATAAAAGAAACGAAATCAAAAGGTTGCTAGTGTATATACGGACGGACGGACGGACGGACGGATGGATATATATATAGTATGTGGCAGAGTGTATATATGGATGGATGAATGGAAAGGATATTATATGTAGAGTGTCTATATACTGTGGCATGCAAGTCCTCGATGGCTGGATGGATGGGATTGTGAATGGATGGAGATAATGTCGATGGATGGATGGATATGTATAGTGTAATATACTATATACTGTGATGGCTCGATGGATGGATGGATGGATGGATGGATGGATGGATATATATGTATAGTGTATATACTATATACTGTGGCAGGCAAGTCGTCGATGGATGGATATGTATAGTGTATATACTGGATGGATGGATGGATGGATGGATGGATATATATGCTATATATATACTATATACTGTGGCAGGCATGGAGTGGATGGATGGATATGTATAGCATGTTACTGTTACTATATACTGTGGCATGCAAGTCGTCGATGGCTGGATGGATGGATGGATGGATGGATGGATGTGGCATGGATGGATATATGTATAGTGTATATACTATATACTGTGGCAGGCAAGTCGTCGATGGATGATGATGGGATGGATGGATGGATATGTAGAGTGTATATACTATATACTGTGGCATGCAAGTCGTCGATGGCTGGATGGATGGATGGATGGATGGATGGATGGATGGATGGATGGATATATATGTAGAGTGTATATATGGATGGATATATAGGAGGTGATATCTATATACTGTGGCAGGCAAGTGGCAAGTGGCATGCATCGTCTGGATGGATGGATGGATGGATGGATAGGATGCATATGGATGTGTATATGTATATACTATATACTGTGTGCAGGCATGCAAGTCGTCGATGGCTGGAATGGATGGATGGATGGATATGGATATGTATAGTGTATAGTATATACTATATATACTGTGGCAGGCAAGTCGTCGATGGATGGATATGTATAGTGTATATACTATATACTGTGGCATGCAAGTCGTCGATGGCTGGATGGCTGGATGGATGGATGGATGGATGGATGGATATATATGTATAGTGTATATATGGATGGATGGATGAATGGATGGATATATATGTATAGTGTATATACTATATACTGTGGCAGGCAAGTCGTCGATGGATGGATATGTATAGTGTATATACTATATACTGTGGCATGCAAGTCCTCGATGGCTGCTGGATGGATGTGGATATATATGTATAGTGTATATACATGGTCTGATGGCTATGGATGGATGGATGGATGGATGGATATGCTAAGTGGATGGATGGAGGATGGATGGATGGATATGTGGATAGTGTATATACTATATACTGTGCATGGCATGGACTGTGGCATATATACTGTCATGCAAGTGGATGGATGGATGGATATGGATATTCGTGTATATATGATGGATGTGATATGTATAGTGGCATGTATATGTATATACTGTGGCATGGATGAGTCGGATGGATGGATGGATGTGGATGGATAGTGTCTATGGTATGGGCATGGATGGCGATGATGGATGGATGGATATGTATAGTGTATATACTATATATACTGTGGCATGGCATGGATGTCGTCGATTGGATGGATGGATGGATGGATGGATGGATATATGGATATGTATAGTGTATATACTATATATGTATGGATATGTAGAGTGTATATACTATATACTGTGGCAGGCAAGTCGTCGATGGATGGATATGTATAGTGTATATACTATATACTGTGGATGCTGTGTGGATGCATGCAAGTCGTCGATGGCGGATGGATGGATGGGATGGATGGATGGATATATATGTATGTATATACTATATACTGTGGCATGCAAGTCGTCGATGGCTGGATGGATGGATGGATGGATATACTATATACTGTGATCATCGTGGCATGGATGGATATACTACATCTGGGCAATGGATGGATATATATGTATAGTGTATATACTATATACTGTGGCAGGCAAGTCATCGATGGATGGATATGTATAGTGTATATACTATATACTGTGGCATGCAAGTCGTCGATGGCTGGATGGATGGATGGATGGATGGATGGATGGATATATATGTATAGTGTATATACTATATACTGTGGCATCATCGATGATGGATGGATGGATGGGCATGGATGGATGGATGGATGGATGATATATATTACTGTGTATATACTATATACTATGGATACGCTGTGTCAGGCAAGTCATCGATGGCTGATGGATGGATGGATGGATGGATATATGGAATGTGTATATACGATGTGGCAGGCAAGTGGATGGATGGATATATAGTAGTTACTGTTATATATACTGTGGCATGCAAGTCGTCGATGGCTGGATGGATGGATGGATGGATGGATGGATGGGATATATATGTCTAGGATGGAATGGATGGATGGATATATATGTAGAGTGTATATACTATATACTGTGGCAGGCAAGTCGTCGATGGCTGGATGGATGGATGGATGGATGGATGGATATATATGTGTATATACTATATACTGTGGCATGCAAGTCATCGATGGATGGATATATATGTAGAGTGTATATACTATATACTGTGGCATGCAAGTCGTCGATGGCTGGATGGATGGATGGATGGATGGATGATGGATGAGATGATATATATATACTGTGGCGTGCAAGTGGATGGCTGGATGGATGGAGGGATGGATGATTGAGATGATAATGGATGGAAGTAAAAGGTCGGGTTAAGGGTCTCAAGTCTGTTGCCCCTCTGCGAAAATGTGGATGGCATTAACAAAGTGTGCCATTTTTATCCCAGCAAAAATCCTAAATAAAGAAATAAAAGAAATAAAATCATATCTATTTCATATTAGACTGCTTATGAAGCTTGAAGCTCATGTGACGAGAAACGTGCCATAGTTCTGTATTTCCTCCGTGTTTAGTCTACCACGACTCAGCAGCTCAAAGACAGAATCAACATGCACGTGTGCCAAAAACATCATTCCCTAATATGGTGCGATGGGGAAAAATGCACGGCTAAAATCTGCTGTTTTGTCAAGTCCACAAAAAAAAAAAAGGAGGGGGGGGAATTGGAGCTCCCATTTGACAAATAAACAGTGTGTAATAAATAAAACTGATCCTTTTTAATAATGTATGAACTTTTACGCTCACTTTTAATTATCACTGCCTTCAATTGTCCAATTCAACCTCCGTCACCTTAAATTCCGCACGGACTTGGAACGAAATTCTTATGAACGTAAAAGTTATATATATTAAAAGTGATATATTAACCGGAATAAGCCGGAATCCTGCTCAGCGTATGCACATAACCAGCCATAGAGCTGATATTGCAGCGCCAAAAGGGGTACAACAGGAAACATCCTCTGGTAATCACAAGTTCGAGACCAAGAGAGACTAGAAGTCGCTGTGGGAAGTCTTTCATTAATGTCTCTTCTGTCAGAGTGTGTCTCTCTTGTTCTCCTTCAAGCGATCCATTGGCTTTTTTTTTTTTTTTTTTTTTTTTTTTTAAAGAAACACAGCATGAGCATCAGCATAAAGAAACATGAAGAGGAAACACATGCAAAGCCCAACACACTCCATGATTTACAGCCGTCTCACTTTGAAGGATGACGGTTGACTATGATGTCGTGCGTTATAACACTTGCTAAGCGTTTTGCACCCGTTTTCATTCATTCATTCATCTTCTACCGCTTTATCCGATCTTCCCTCGGGTCACGGGGAGTCTGTGTCTGTCTCAGGCGTCTATGGGCATTAAGGCAGGATACACCCTGGATGGAATGCCAACCCATTGCAGGACACACACACACACACACATTCACGCACTGTTTTCAGTTCGACACAAAATTCCATTTTCCGTTTTCCTCCCTTGCTTTCCAGCACCAGGTGTGTTTCTACACAACAACACGAGGATGATAAAAGGAACGAAAAAAAGCCATAAGAAATAACAACCGTCTCAGCAGCCACAAAAACCACCGCCGCGTTTACTCTGACTTTACCCGCGTTTACTCAGACTCTGAGCAGTGTATTACACCACACCAAGCTCTCTGCGTGATTAGAACTGATCTTTGGCCCGTAGCCTTTCAACGGTTCGTGGTTTTGTGCCGCAGGTTTGAGCGACGTGCCAAATGGAGCCATCTGCAAAGAAGAGCGCAGAGCAATTGGAAAACGGCTATAACCACAGACGTGAACTAATCCACTGCAGCGGTCTGATCTGGGCAACCATGAGCTAGGAGTAAGAGAAAAATATGACAGGAGTGCGATATGAAGTCTGAATTTGACTTCAGTTTGTCCGGAAGACCATGAAGATGGCGGTCACGCGACAGGGCTTTATTTACATACAAACGCTAGGCGTAAAATTTAGCGTTCAGAAAGCCTACATTTTATGTACCACGTAATTGATAGTAAATGTGAATAAGAGATCCTAATAAAATGACCAGTGCGTTTTGATTTTGAGTCGAGACCGAAATACAAAAAGCTAAAAAGAGAATCAGAGCTCCCATTCGACAAATAAACAGTGTGTAATAAATAAAACTGCTCCTTTTATTTAGACAGAAATATTGTATGAACTTTTACACTCACTTTTAATTATAAGCAACTTACTTTTGAGATCGCTGCTTTCTTTCTATAAACGTTCAATAGACCTTAAAGCTACAATAAAAACATTAAAAAACAGCAGCTATACAATTATGTGACCGTAAAACCTTAAATACAGCGTTTAGGGCTCTACAATAAATATGTATTAAGCAATAATAATAATAATAATAATAATAATAATAATAATAATAATAATAATAATAATAAACTGACTGACAAAGCCTCACAACGTTTCACAAAGCCTGCATTTTATATACCACATAATTGGTGAATAAGTGTTCCTAATAAAATGGCCAGCGTACTATGGATAGAGACAGAAATGCTAATTATACTGCTTTTTCCATCATTCGTTATTTGTAAGGAAAGCAAAACTGGATTTTGCACTTTTATGCAGGTCCCTTTTTCCTTATTATTATTATTATTCCTTAGTATTTTAGTAGTCAGCCACTGTAAAATAAATTGACCTTTAACGTATCATTAGCGTATATCTGTAATCTGTGTTTTGTGTGACACTGTCATGCACCGAATAAAAAATAATTAAATAAAAAAATAAAAAAAGGTCATGTGACACTGAGATTTTGCCATCCCCATACAAACAGAAAATGTGGATGACGTTAAAAAGTGTACCATTTTTTCCCTAGCAAAACAAACAAACAAACAAACAAAACAACAACAAAAGAAAAATCCAATATATTTCATATTTTCATGTGGACATTTGATGCTACGCTTAAAATTTCAGAAAGGCTACAAAAATCTTATTGTATGTGATACATAATTGGTGAATAAGTGTTCCTAATAAAATGACCAGTGTAATATGGATGGAGACAGAAATGCTAATTATGCTGCTTTTTCCATCATTCGTGATTTGTATGGAAATGCAAGTATTTAAGAACAAAAACTGGATTTTGCACTTTGACGCAAATCCCTTTTTCCTTATTTAGTATTTTTGTAGTCAGTAAAAAAGGTAAAAAAGTGACCTTTAATGTATCATTAGTGTATATCTGTAATCTGTGTTTTGTGTGACATTGCCATGCACCGAATGGAAAAATAATAATAAATGGTCATGTGACACTGAGATTTTGCCATCCCCTACAAACAGAAAATGTGAATGGCATTAAAAAGTGTACCATTTTTTTCCCAGCAAAAAACAAACACACAAAACAAAACAAAATCGAATATTTCATATTTTCACGTGAGGTTTTCCTAAAGAGGACATTGGATGCTATGCTTAAAATTTAGGTTTCACAGAGCCTACATTTTATATTTTTGACAGAAATGCCAATAATAATGCTTTTCCCATCATTAAAATGTCTGAAATCCTACAAAAATCTTATTTTACGTGCCACATCATTGATTAACACACAGCAGACTAATGCACACCTGGGTCATTTGTGTTTCTGGGCCGGGGGCCACACCCGACATCCCTGCTTTTGTCTAGACGTCCACACGGTCCTATTTCTCCCGACAATAAATCCTATTGTTTTGCATAGATAATAACATTTATGCTTTATGGTTTAAAAGGTAAAGACCTGGTTTAGAGATAAACCAAACTCGCCAGTTCTATCCCTTCTTAGAATTGAAGGGATTAGTCATTTGCTTGCTCAGAGGAAACATCTCCTGACCACAAAGCAAATAAGCCACTCACCTGGAAAGGAATGTGGGTTGGGTGACGCTCGCTTCAGGCACTTGGAACACAGTATGTGTACTGAATAATGGAGACCGGGCCATTCCTGCAGAAGGACATTCAGCTCCTCGACGAGAGGGGTCACGGCTTGCCAAGCCGTCCAGATATTTGGCAAAGACGCACGACTAGAAATGGCGAGGGTCTCCGGGTGCAGTCTGGATCGAGACTGCCGGTAGTTCACCATCACAGGCACTTTCCCCCGGTAGGCGAAGATGCAATCCTTACCATCGGTACGTTGCACCACGTGGCTGTTGATTTGCACGCTGAACCGTGCAAAAAGTCCGGGGGGGATAAGGAACGGAAAGCTATACTCGATCTGCAACTGTTCCAGGGAGAAGAACTGCCCCGGAACCGATGCGCCGCCGTTCCGCCAGGGTTCGGTGTTGGGCTCCTCGCTGTTCACCAGACTGGGGAATTTGTAAACCACAGGCGCCCCGTTGAGAGGTTTGCTCCTGGGCTTGTTCATGCAGTAGCAAACCCCCATCTTTTCGAGCAGCTCCATGATAAGGTGCAAGTCCTGCTGCGTCTGCACAAGGGGTCTGAGGAGCCGGCGGATGACGTCGGAGGGCAGCAGGCCGTGCCGCAGGAAACTTTCCACGTGGTGCTGGATGCTTTGGGACGAAGACGCATTCTCTTCCGCGTCGCTTTCGGAGCGCAACTTTTCCAGCATGGCAGTGAGGTCCTTCTGAAAGAAGACGTTCAAGACGGCAATAAAGCGTGGCAGATTGTGGAAGACAAACTCTTTGAGCGGGACGCTGTCCTCGAAGTACAGCAGTTTTCCGCTCTCGTGCAAGTAGGAGAGTGCACTTTGCAGGCGGTCTTCGGTCAGGCCCGCTTGCAGGCCCAGGCGAGCAGAGTCCCACCACGACAGCCATAGGTCCTGCGGCTTAAAATGGAGCTCCTCGAGCATCTGCCACGACTTGGGCAGCACTCGGTGAAGGTTGGGGAAGATCTGGCGATGGTCGGCGACCGACATGAGCTTCTCCTTTAACCGCTGGACGTTCCGCATCTCCACGCAACTGACACAAAACACTGGGGACAGGACCTGCAGCCGATTGTTCAGCATGTACTGCAGCTGGGCTTTTCTACGTCTCAAGTTCCTGTCGGAGACACCGTAAAAAAGGACGTGCGGGCTGGACGCCCTGACGTCGTAGTCCAGCTCCAGCGCCTCGTCCACCTGCGTAGCGAACGCCCGCAGACTCTCGGCGTCTCTCTTCTCCTGCAGAGAGATCTGCCGGTGGATATCCAGGCACTTTTCCTCCAATTCCGCCGCAGTACAGAGGTCGATGTGCGTCCCTACCACGCAAACCACGGCGTGAGGAACCTTGGCCCCGAGCAGGTGAAGGAAATAGCCGACGCTGGAGTAAAACATCTTGCACGTGTACGACTTTAAATTCACTACCACTATGTACAGAGCGCCCGGCGAGAGGAAAAAGGGTTTGATGAGCTCGTAATTGGGTTTCCCTGATAAATCGTACACGATGAATGTGAGACTGCGGCGCGCGTCCGCTACCCAGTTGGTCACGTCGATCCCTCTGCCGCTAGTTACGGTCTTGGCGTCTAGCGGTTTGTTTACAATGCACTGCCTGAGCTTGGTTTTCCCTGCGTTCGTCTGGCCCATCAATACCAGTTTGAGTCTGGGTTTCGCGGCGGTCTGGGCGTGGGCCAGTTCCTTCTGATAGGCAGCGATATACGGGATGCCCTTCATGCACACCTCATAGGGAGGCTGTATCAGAGGATTGTCCTTAACTTTCCAAATGTTGACTTTGGCGAGCTTTCCGAAATTGTCGGGCAGGATCGCAATTTGGTTACCCTGTAAAACCAGCTCCTCCAGTTTTCCCAGCTCCACTATGGAGCCCGGAAGAAAGGTTATTCTATTATTGTCCAGCCACAAATTGGCGAGGTTACACAGGCGCCCCAGATCGTCCGGGAGGAACGACAAGCGGTTTCGGCTCAAATACAGCTCCTCCAAGCTGGCGATTGTGAGAAGGACCTGAGGGAACTCTTCGAAAGAGTTGGATGACAGATTGAGCATTTTCAGCCTTTGCATTTTCCCGAAGGAGTGCGGCAGGGCGGCCAGAGCGTTGTTATCCAGCATCAGGCTCTCCAGGTTCTGCAGCTCGCAGAAGGTTTCCGGTAAGGACGAGACGCGCGTGCCGCTGAGCCACAAAATCTTCAGCGACTGCAGCGTGGTGATGTTGCCCGGCAAGCCCTCGAGTTTATTCCCGGAGCAATCCAGCTCTTCCAAATCGCCGAGGGCAAGGAGCTCCGGGGGGAAATTCTTCAGCTTGTTGTGGTCCACGTCTAGCGTCCTGAGCTTCTTGAGCTGCGTGAAAGACCTGGGGAAATCGCGGAGATCGTTAAAGCTGACGTCGACCTCCTCGAGGGCCTGCAACGTCCCGATTTGGGACGGCAGGTACTGGATCTTGTTGTGGCTCACGCACAGCTTTTTCAGCCCTTTCAAATGCTCGATGTCCTCGGAGAAATGACTCAGGCAGTTGTGACTTACATCCAGCTCCGTCAAGTGACCGAGCTGGAAAACCGGCGGGGGCACGGAGGTGAACTTGTTCCGGCGCAGGATGAGGATGCGGAGCTCGGTCAGAGTGGAGCTCAGCCCTTCGGGAAGCTCTTGGAGGGAATTATTGCCCAGGTTGAGGACTTCGATCTCCTTCATGTCGTCAGGTAAGGTGATTTTCTGGCTGCTGTCGGTGCTCAGAGTCAGCTGGCGCAGGTTGCTCCGCAGTTTCCTGGAGCGTAACGCTGCGTCTCGCCATATCCTG
>JACRUU010000024.1:13148527-13153527 GCA_030449085.1 Kryptopterus vitreolus
TATAACAACTACTTAAGTACTGAACAAACTATAGAGAAATTACACACTTGATAACAAAGATGTTTGGCTCAGTAACGCACTTTCTCCGGGTTTTTAATACAAAGAAAATCCACCAAAGGTTGTTGCAAATTCATTGTGCATGAATATATAGTATACAGTTTAGCCCTCATATCTCAAATAGACTCTCATCTGAATATAAAGTCCCTCTGAACCAAGCGTTAAAGAAGAAATATATGTTTTCATGGATGGCCCTGTTTTGTCTTACAGCACTTTACACTTTTTTGTTTCTTTTTCTTTTTTTACATTTCACATCCATCAAAAAGAACAGAATAAAAACAAGAAAACAAGTAATATTAATAATGAGGAGGTGAGATGCGATCAAAAGATACCGGTGATTGAAAATTGGAAAAAAGATCACAAAGCTTTTAAGTCTTTTTTTTTTTGCTAATTTAAATAGATATTCGTTTCTTTTTTTAACAACAATATCAGATCTGGAGTTGGATTAATTGCATTTGTGAATGTGGAGTTTAGCCAATAATTCGTTTACATTAATCTCATCACAACCTATTACGGCTGCTCCCGCTAGGGGTCGCTGCAGCGGATGATCCACCGTGCTATTTGGGTTAGCACGTTTTATCGTACTGTGTGTTTGTGTGCAAAAATACAAACAAATAAAACGTCGACTATATTGAGTATATTCAGGGGAAACAGGGGAAAATTGTATAGATTTATTTAAAAATCATCCATATAATATGTACATTAACAATTCAATACAGAAATGAAAATGGAATGGCACTTTATTTGATTATATATATATATATATATATATATATATATATATATATATATATATATATATATATATATATATATATATATACAACACTGGTGATATGTGATGTTTGGTTCTTAATCGAAATGTAAATTAGAAAAAGACACTTTATAAACACAGATTTGGATTTGGTCTGGTTGTTCTAGCACATTGTACATATTGATAGCTAAGAAGGGAACTTTTATTCAAATGATATGAATTAGAAAAAGGATTCAGAGAAGCCAGCGCACGGCCGCTCGTTTATTCTCACTTAGAATTAAAAAATAAAGAAAAAGAAGTAGAATAGTCGATTAGTCTCTGCTTTTGGGGTAGTGAGGAGGTGGAGCTCCTTCTAACACTGCCGTACTGGAGACGTTCTGCAGCATGCCTTCGTGCAGACGCTCGTTCACGCGCAGGCGACAGCCGTCCTCCAGCATGCGGATGGCGACGCGGGCGATGTTACGCGAGTCGTCGAGGCCGCAGTGCGGTCGGCCCTCGTACTGCATGCCCAGGTTCTCCAGCATGAGGTTTAGCTTCGTTTGGGTTCGAGCCACCTGGACGGAATATAAAGACAATCAATAATGACAGATCGCACAAACATGTGGACAGCTATTTTTACAGTTTCAAACCAGGGCTCTTTATTCTGTAGAAAAATATTATAAAAAAAATAAATAAATAAAACAGGCATTCATGTTGCCTTTTTCCTGCCATACCATTTTGTTACCAATGCATTTAACCCAACTTTAGCAATGAATGGACCATAAGAAAAGTAAACAGTACATCCGGTCCAGGCTTCGGGTATCATTTAAATTTTATCGATTCCCAGTTTCGATTATAAACGGTGAACCGACCAGAGTCATGCTGGTCATGACGCCTTGCTTGCAACATATTAGCTTATTACTATAATTAGCTTTGTCTTCTGTTTTTAAATTGTATCGCTCCCCGCAGTCCTGTTCGCAACGGGGGAAATAAAGGGCCCGATACACAAGGTGCAAAAACAAAAGAGCTTAATAAGAAAAAAAATATATATATATAAAAAAATCCCAGAGATATGAGAAGCAGATGAGAATCATCCAGCACCACAAAAGCCCTGGTGACAGCGGCAAACGCCGCGTAATGACCGCCAGGTAGGAAGCAAACCCTGGAGTGCACGGCCCCAAAACCGCAAGTTCATGCCTCGAAGCCGGAGGATCCTAACAGGTACATCTTGTAAACTGATATTTAGTTACCACATAATGTCCTGGCCAATAAATAAATACATAAATGAATGAATGAGAGGGGCACGGTGGCGTAGTGGTTAGTACGTTCGCCACACACCGCCAGGGTCCGGGTTCGATTCCCGTCTTGGTCATGTATGTGTGTGGAGTTTGCATGTTCTCCCCGTGCCTTAGGGGGTTTTTCTCCGGGTTCTCCGGTTTCCTCCCCCGGTCCAAAAACATGCACGGTAGTTTGATTGGCACCTTGGAAAATTGTCCCTAGTGAATGAATGTGTGTGTGTGTTTGTGTGTGTGTACTGTGATGGGTTGGCATTCCATCCAGGGTGTATCCTGCCTTAATACCCATAGACGCCTGAGATAGACACAGACTCCCCGTGACCCGAGGGAAGATCGGATAAAGCAGTAGAAGATGAATGAATGAATGAATGAAATTTTTATTTTATAACAATTATACCAATCTGATTCTTAATCTTATATATTCTTATGTGTCTTTTTTTTTTGTCAAGGAGACATTTTATCCATTTTCAAAAAATACATTCTGGCTAGAAAAGTAGTGCAAGACAGAAGTCAGATGTTCACATCCAATATACAAGCTGTGTACCAATACAACCACGCTTGGACACACCTAACCATTTATTCGCTTTTTGTTAATTATTTTCATCACTATTTACATTGTGGATTTTCACTGAAGACATGAAAACTATACATTCCAAATTCCAAAAACGATATATTCCAAATAAATATGGATTTTTTTCTTCTTTTATTCGCATATCCCAGATTGTTTGGAAGTTGGGGACAGCCATGGTACGGCACCCCATTAAGAATACAGGGTTAAGAGCCTTGCTCAAGGACTCCATGGGGATACCGGTATTAGAATCCCCGACCTTCCTATCAGTATCCCAGCACCGCAAACCACTGAACTAACCCCTCCCGCAATTATGTAGTAAACAGGAGTGTTTACTGCGAAACATGACCCTGTCTCCGTAGTCACATGACCTAAACCCAATGGTGATGGTTTGGGATGAGATGGAGTTCAGAGTGAAGGCAAACGGACCAACGAGTGCTTGAAGACTGTTGGGAAACCATTTCAGGTGACGACCTCATGAAGCTCATCGAGAGAACGCCAGGAATCGAAGCAAAGGGTGGATATTTTGATGAATCCAATATATTTTGATTCATTTGACAATTTTTTGTTTACTACATAATTCCATGTGTTCATTCGTAGTTTTGATGCCTTCACTGAGAATCTACAATGAAAATAATCATGAAAATAACAAGCACCATTAAATGAGAGGGTGTATACGTACTATTGACGGGTAGTGTGTGTTTTTTTTTGCCCCAATAAACTAGTATTCAGTATTCAGGAGTCAGCATTTGGAAAGAATATATGGGACACACAGAAAGTCACTTGTGTCGACAAAGCAATATTTAATCCTCCGGCAAAAAAGTGGATGCTTCAGATTATATGTTACATTCATTCATTCATTCATCTTTTACCGCTATATCCGATCTTCCCTCGGGTCACGGGGAGTCTGTGCCTATCTCAGGCGTCTATGGGCATTGAGGCAGGATACACCCTGGATGGAATGCCAACCCATCTCAGGGCACACACACACATTCATACACTAGGGACAATTTTCCAAGGTGCCAATCAACCTACCGTACATGTTTTTTGGACCGGGAGGAAACCGGAGAACCCGGAGAAAAACCCCCGGAGGTACGGGGAGAACATACACAAACTCCACACACATACATGGCCGAAATGGGAATCGAACCCGGACCCTGGCGGTGTGAGGCGAATGTGCTAACCACTAAGCCACCGTGCCTACATGTTACATATTTAATGTAATTTAATCTAAAAGAAGGGTGTACAATTGATTACAGCAGCTATTAGACTGTACCTTATAATAGTTTCCATACGACTTCCTGATGTTGATCCAACTTCTGGCGAACGGAGGATATCGAATTCGACTCGATCGACATTGTGTGTAAAGGAATTTGCTCATATCCCAGGATCTGTGGAACACAAACACAAATAGGACGTTATCCGATCCAGAAATCTAATCGCATTCTTCTGCCTACAGCGCACACACCATCTCAAGCACAATACGACATGAATTTATGCAGTTTTCAAACGTCTTATTGCAGCTGGCTGTGGTGTAAGAAAGGGCGAGGTCCAGTGGTGATAGCACATACGCATATATATATATATATATATATATATATATATATATATATATATATATATAGATATATATACACACACACACAACACACACACACACACACACACACACACACACACACACACACACACACACACACACAGAGGGACACACAGAGACAACTTTGAAAAGGATGTGTGTGTGTGTGTGTGTATATATATATATATATATATATATATATATATATATATATATATATATATGAGATTCATCCATCCATCCATCTTCCATCTTCCACCGCTTATCCGGGACCGGGTCGCGGGGGGGCAACAGTCTAAGCAGAGATGCCCAGACTTCCCTCTCTCCAGCCACTTCCTCTAGCTCCTCCCGGGGGGACACCGAGGCGTTCCCAGGACAGTCGAGAGACATAGTCCCTCCAACGTGTTCTGGGTCTTCCCCGAGGTCCTCTTCCCGGTGGGACATACGCCCGAAAACACCTTCCCTGGAAGGCACCCAAGGAGGCATTTGAAATAGGATGCCCGAGCCATGCCAGCTGGCCCCTTTCTCGAATGTGGAGGAGCAGTGGATCTACTCTGAGCTCCTCCCGAGTGACTGAACTTCTCACCCTATCTCTAAGGGAGCGCCCAGACCACCCTGCGGTGGAAGGAAGCTCATTTCGGCCGCCTGTATCCGGGATCTTGTTTGGGCCACCCTTTCGGTCATGACCCAAAGCTCATTGGCCATAGGTGAGAGTAGGAACGTAGATTGACCGGTAAATTGAGAGCTTTGACCCTTGTGGCTCAGCTC
>JACRUU010000024.1:13158527-13201027 GCA_030449085.1 Kryptopterus vitreolus
AAGTTGTATTAGAGAGTCATGACCTCAATAAATGCTTGTAAATCACTTGTGCTTAGATGCTGCCTGCATTTCAACATGCACAATGAATTATTTATGATATTTATGACTTTTTTTATGACATTTTAATCAATACACTGTACATGATCTTTGGTAGATATACTGTTTGTTTACAGTTTGTGTAGTGCATCTTACCTGGTGTCCAGCTTGAGTTCTGCACATTTATCCCGCAGCTCCTCTCTGGTCATGCGGTTGATTGCACCATTAGCCAGAGAGATCTCTTTATACACGGGATCACTGAAATCCGGTGTTGTTTCTGTAGAGGAATCATTTTTCTGGGGGACATTGTAGTTGGGGGGACATTCCTGTCAGTTATATACGATCGATCAACACAACACTCATCAGTAAACAACAACACTTGTTTACACTTTATATTCTCAGGAGCAAGCAGGGGATGTTTACTATTTATCTGGTTGGGAAATCGTGCTTTTTGTTGTGAACTCACAGTGCTGTGGTGGTCCTGCCCAGTGGCGCACTCCTGCACTGCGGCCTGCAGGAGACCCTCTCCGCTCGGTTCCTCCATCACCACCGCGCCGCCATGCCTCTGTCCCACACCTGCTCCTCAACACATACCGTATATATACATATATACACATATATAACTGTCTCAAACTCTCCTACACCAACATATAACACACACACACACACACACACTTTACCTGAAATAAACACAAACAGAAAGCCGGGGAGAAAAACACACGCAGTATATCCCGCCCGAAACGCTCACACAGCCGCCATGACTACCCGGAAATACGCGGTTTGTGTTTTTCAAAATAAAAAGCAGTGTTACGTGTAGAAGATTCATAAACAAAAGGTTATTTACAGTTCTTTAAATTCGATTTAGATAAACATATGGATAAAATATACCAAATTTCTTTTCGTTTGAAAGCTATGAAAACAGGAGCTCTGTATTCATCCTTTGTGTTTCGTTTTTTTTTTGTTTACCCATATATATATATATATATATATATATATATATATATATATATATATATATAGATATATATATATATAATATATATAATATATATATATATATATATATATATTGGTGTGTGTATATATATATATAATATATTATAATATATTTTTTTTTAATTAAACATATAAACAGTACAACATAATATATACAAAGACACACACACACACACACACACTGTTTATATGTTTAATTTTAAAAACCGTGTAGAAGATAAATAAATAAATGCCAGATAAATAGTCATTTGCTATTCATTCATTCATTCATCTTCTACCGCTTTATCCGATCTTCCCTCGGGTCACGGGGAGTCTGTGCCTATCTCAGGCGTCTATGGGCATTAAGGCAGGATACACCCTGGATGGAATGCCAACCCATCGCAGGGCACATTCACACACACACACACATTCATACACTAGGGACAATTTTCCAAGGTGCCAATCAACCTACCGTGCATGTTTTTGGACCGGGGGAAACCGGAGAACCCGGAGAAAAAACCCCTGAGGCACGGGGAGAACATGCACAAACTCCACACACACATGGCCGAGACGCGAATCAAACCCGGACCATGGCGGTGTGAGGGGAACATGCTAACCACTAAGCCACCGTGCCCCCCTAATTTGTTATTATTTCATAATATACCTGTAACGGATGCAGAATTACCTGCCCAAACCCACCTTTATTATTTGTTACTATTTACGGCATTTTTAACATACGCCCTTAACTAGAGCGACTTACAAGAGAGCAGTTGAGGATTAAGGGCCTTGCTTAAGGGCCCGCTAGTGGCAGCTTGGTAGTGGTGGGATTTGAACCTGCAATCTTACGATCCCGAGGCCAATGCCTGAACCACTGAGATACCACCACCCAGTTTTATTACTTGTTGAACATGATTTCATTTTACAAACAAATAAATAAATAAATAATGATAAAATGTACAAAATTATCTGAAAAAAATAATTCAATAAAATGTTTGACGGAAGCCGTTTCTCTCCATTATTTTTTTAAATAAAAGAACTCGCAAATATGACAACAATTATTGCGTATTTTATTCCACACACTATATAATGTCTCATAAAATATCACAAGCATCTCTTTATGATGAAGGATTATCCTGCTATGGCCGATTCTACCATTCTCATCTCTCCGAAATGTATTTACTTAAGCAGTATTGTTTACACTATTAGTTTATACTGAAACTAATACAAAGAGTTGTATTCCATTGTGTCTTTTAGCCAAATTCAGTTTCAACACCATGTAGAAAGGATTTGGTATTTTAATAGATTTAGATTTATGGTATTTGGCAGACGCTCTTATCCAGAGCGACTTACAACTGAGCAGTTCAGGGTTAAGGGCCTTGCTCAAGGGCCCACTAGTGGTGATGGAGGTGGAATTCCACCCTGTGATCTTCCAGGCCAAAGAGACAAATGCCTTAACCACTCAGCGACCACCTCCCTACAGATTACAACAATACGGATTAAAACGAGTGACCAATGACAGTAACATGTAGCGTTTAACCCCCTTAACGCTAATGTTCATGCTACTGCATCCGAGACATTCTACAATATTACAATATCCATGTGTGCTTCCAACTTTGTAGTAACTGTAAATACTGGTTCCATATCTATATATATAGATATATATATATATATAGATATATATAGATATATATATATATATATATATATATATATACACACATATACATATATACACACACATATATACATATATACATACACATGTCTATATATACACACACACACACATACACACATCTATATATCTATCTCTCTCTCTCTCTCTCTCTCCATCTATATATTTATATTATATCTGGATTTCTACTTACTATAGCTTAAACAATCACTCTGGATATTGCACCCCTTCGGAACGAAGTCCACATTTTTGGGGAATAAAAAGAATTACAATACAATTACAATAGAACTACAACTCTTTATTCAACAGCAGTGACTTAAAACACTAAAAAGCATTGCCTGAACATCCCCAAACACTTACAAAACAATTGTACAAGGTGAGGTGTGCAGAAAAAAAAAAACGAAACAAAAATCAATCTAACATTCACCCACATAATAAAGAAAAAAGAAAAAAAAAACCTGATAAAAAGGACAAAACTGTGGCATAAAACACTGCTCCTGGAATCCAAGTCAAAAGTGAAACAGATTCATGATGATGATGATGATGATGATGGTGATGGTGATGGTGATGGGGTTAATGCCCAAATCCATAATACGCTGAAAAGGCTGGCTTTCGTTTGAATCAAGTAACAAAAATGACATCAACACCGACCCAAGTGGCCATTTCCATCTCATTCTATAAATCACATAACACTTTATATAAGTCCTTAACACAAATAACACATTCAAAACATGACTTCATACATTATTATTTATCTCTTCACACTTTGGTTGGAATTAAAAGCTGGTGCATTTTATTATTATTATTATTATAATTTTTTTAACAGGTCCAAATACTTCCAGTGTAAGAAAATAATACGTTCGTTTTTAATTAAAGATATGTCTTAATATTCCGTGTGCTTTTCTACTAAAGATCCGACACTCCATTCAACATGTCCGGTAGCAGCAAAATAAACTCCGTCCCACAAAAAAAGCCCAGGCGTTTTTGCATATTTTAAATACGGGAGGGTCGTTAACTAATGTCCTGAGAGAATGTACGCTCGATAACTAAAGGGAGCGTACGGCTAGTAGTTTAGCAGAGTGCAAAAACGCATGGTGTCTCAATCGTTGTTTTTTTGCAGTATTAGACATGCAAGGATCGTTTTGCCAATCTTCCTGGCCGTTTGAGTCATCTACTTCTTAAACTCAATTCTAGTGCAAAACTACAGACATAAAGGTGACGGGGAAACCTCATTGGCTGCCGATATTGTGAACATTTTGCACAAAAACACCCCTTTCGTGTAAAACAGTCACTTCCTAGCTTCATTTTCCTCACAGAACTATGCTTATAGTGAAGGTCACATGACGCGAGTCAATAATAAGGGCCGAGGTCCTCGTACCCGGTGTAGCTCGGCCATTCGGCGTATGTGCCAAAGTGATCCGAGTACAGGTCCCTGTCGCCGCCCGCCTCGCCCGCGCCGTTCTTCTTCACAGCGGAGTGGACGATTTGGTAGTTCTCGCCCTGGTTGCTGTCCCAGTACCTGGTCCCGTTGGCCTCGTAAAACACGGCGAACTCGACGCGCTCCGGCCGAGCCGGGAGGTTCACCTCGAACGAGAAGGTGTCCCACTCGGAGCCCAGGTACGTATCCTTGACATACTGACAGTCGATGTCGGCGTGGCTCTTCCACGCGTCGAACGTGACGCGCACCTTCACGGCCTTTTCGTAGGACAGGTTTTTGACCTTGACCGTCCCCGCTATTGCCTTGTCCCTCAGCACGCAGTGCTCGAGGCAGACCGAGTCTTGCTCTAGCCGCTGGCGAAACTGCAGGTAGTCCGCGCTCGGCTGCTTGAAGTCCAGCAGCAGCTTGTCGTCCTCCTCCGAGACGTGAAGCGCCGAGGTGAACAGCCGCTGGATGCTGAGCGGGATATCGATGGGGTCGTCGAACTCGGAGAAGATCTTCACCACGGCGAGGGCCAGGCCCTTGTGGTCAGCGAAGGTCACCTGCTTTTTGGCCTTTCTGTGCTCGCGTGGCTCGGACTGCTGGAGGGGAGCGTGGAAGCCGAATGGAGCGACCGGACGAGTGTGCAGACACGGACGCAGGGGCATCTTACACTTCGTAGACATCCTGTTCTGGAAGTCATCGCTCGACAGGTAAAGCGGCATCGCCAGTTCAACTGGCATGATGGAATCGTCCTAAACGCTGGGGAGAGGAGAGAGAGAGAGAGAGAGAGAGAGAGAGAGAGAGAGAGAGAGAGAGAGAGAGAGAGAGAGAGAGAGAGAGAGAGATTGAGAGAGAGAGAGAGAGAATTGGTGGGTAATTATTTTGTTTTCATAATCAAAGAAAAAATATGCACCATTAACTAATTTCACTGCTTTTTTTTATTATGTAGATATCCTTTCATCTTATTGTATAGAATTATAATTTTATTTATTTACACTTTTACACTTGATATCAAATGATTTTTTTTAGGCAAATACTCCAATAATTCCCAGAAAATCTCAATACACTGTTACTGTACATTGTGCATCCATCTCTGCTTTTATATTTATATTTATCTTACTGATAATGCGGTGAATATTCATCGAACAGATTATATTGGAAAATGAAGTCAGGGGGCACGGTGGCTTAGTGGTTAGCACGTTCGCCTCACACCGCCAGGGTCCGGGTTCGTTCGATTCCCGTCTCGGCCATGTGTGTGGTGGAGTTTGTGCATGTTCTGTCCCTCTCCCCGTGCCTCAGGGGGGTTTTTTCTCCGGGTTTCTCCGGTTTTCCTCCCCGGTCCAAAAACATGCACGGTAGGTTGATTAGGCACCTTGGAAAATTGTCCCTAGTGTATGAATGTGTGTGTGTGTGTGTGTGGGTGTGTGTGTGTCCTGCGATGGGTTGGCATTCCATCCAGGGTGTATATCCTGCCTTAATACCCATAGACCGCCTGAAATGGCAGACACAGACTCTGTAGATAAAGCGGTAGAAGATGAATGAATGAAGTTGCAATGAATTAGACCAAAGCACTCTGGACCAATGAAATGCCTTTTTTTTTTCTATTGACATGAGAGACGGTGGGGGGGGAGACAGGTGGATTTGACATGAGAGATGGTGGGGGATTTGACATGAGAGACGGGAGGGAGAGACAGGGGGATTTGACATGATAGACGGTGGGGGAGAGACACGGGGATTTGACATGAGAGACGGAGGAGAGACAGAGGGAGACACGGGGGATTTGACATGTGAGACGGGGGGAGAGACGGGGGGATTTGACATGATAGACGGGGGAGAGACGGGGAGAGACGAGGGAGAGCCGGGATTTGACATGATAGACGGAGGAGAGACGGGGGGAGAGAAAGGGGGATTTGACATGATAGACGGGGGAGAGACGGGGATTTGACATGATAGACGGGGGAGAGACGGGGATTTTGACATGATGACGAGGGGGATGAGACAGGGGGATTCGACATGAGAGACGGGGTAGAGAGACGGGGGGAGAGACAGGGGGATTTGACATGAGAGACGGGAGGAGAGACAGGGGGATTTGACGAGGAGAGACGGGGGGAGAGACAGGGGGATGAGACAGATTCGACACAAGAGAGAGAGACGGGGGGGAGAGACAGGGGGATTCGACACGGGAGACGGGGAGAGACAGGGGGATTTGACACGAGAGACGAGGGGAGAGACAGGGGGATTCGAGACAGGGACGGGGGGAGAGACAGGGGGATTTGACATGAGACGGGGGAGAGGGGGATTTGACAGAGGGGGGAGAGACAGGGGGATTTGACACAAGAGACGGTTGGGGAGAGAACAGAAAGGGGATTTGACATGAGAGACAGGGGGATTGAGACATGAGACAAAGGGGGTAGAGACGGGGGAATTCGACACGAGATGGGACATTGAACAGACGGGGGATTTGACGATGAGACGACTAGAGGGGGGAGAGAGCAGGGGGGAAAGACATTTGACATGGGGGGAGAGACGGGGAGAGACACGGGGGGAGAGACATGGGGGAGACAGGGGGATTTGACAAGAGACAGGGGGAGAGAGGAAGGGGTAATGACACGAGAGACGGGGGGAGAGACAGGGGGATTTGAGAGAGACGGGGGGAGAGACAGGGGGATAGAGACAGGGGGATTTGACACGAGAGACGGGGGGAGAGACAGGGGGATTCGACACGAGAGACGGGGGGAGAGACAGGGGGATGACGACGGGGGGAGAGACAGGGGGATTCGACACGAGAGACGGGGAGAGACAGGGGGATTTGACACGAGAGACGAGGGGAGAGACAGGGGGATTTGACAGAGACAGGGGGATGAGAGACAGGGGGATTGACACGATGACAATAGCGACCCATGGGATTCATACCGAAAACACCACATACCAAAAAAAATTAAAAACCTCTGGGGTGGATTTTGATCGAATGCGGACACAATGTTAATCATTAAATGGACCAGAGTGGTTCAGACGAGTTCAGCATGAATTTGTGACACTAAATAAACACAAGAGAGAAAGAAGGCCAAAGATTAGGAATACATCAGGGTTTGTCAAATCTTATCTGTAAAATTCCGGTGGCCGAGGGTTTCTGTCCCAATCAATCATGGACCATGTGCGATTCCACGTGTTTAATCAGCCGAGCTTCTGTCAGTACTTTAACTTGAATTTACAGGGGGTGGGCTCCGTGAAGAAGGCGTCCACTTTAAATAGCAACTGGTTGACCGTCGGCCACATTTAACATGTTAACCGATGGGGAGGTGTCGAGACGGTGGTTACGATTTTGGACTTCTGATCAGAAGGTCGTCATTTCTAATCCTGTTACCACCGAGCGGCGAACGCTGGGACCTTGACCGAGGCACTTTATGACTGCGCAGTTGCTGCTCATAAATGACTTGCTCTGGATAAAAAGCATCTGCCAAATTCCATAATTGTCCGGTTAAAAAGTTAACGGAATAGAAAGAGCTGAAAAGAGAGACAAGAAAGTGCTGCAAGCCACATTAACGAGTTTAATAAAAGTAGCTTTAGAATTCTTTGTAAAAGCAAAAATGTACTGTAAAATTGTAACCGCGCCATGAACTATTAGCAGGGTGGATCTCAGTGGTTTAAGGTGCTGGGTAACTGATCAGAAGGTCAGGGGTTCGAGACAGTATCGCCAATACCGGCCCAGTATCGCCAAGCTGCCACCCATCCTTGAGCAAGGTCCTTAACCCCCTTGCTCCAGGGGCGCTGTATCATGGTTGACCCTGCACTCTGACAAGCTGGGATATGCGAAGAAAATAATTTCACTGTGCTGTAATGTATATGAAGGCTTAGTGGTTAGCACGTTCACCTCACACCACCAGGGTCCGGGTTCGATTCCCGTCTCGGCCATGTGGAGTTTGCATGTTCTCCCCGTGTCTCAGGGGGTTTTTCTCCGGGTTCCTCCCGGTCCAAAAAACATGCACGGTAGGTTGATTGGCACCTTGGAAAATTGTCCCTAGTGTGTGAATGTGTGTGTGTGTGAATGTGAGTGTGTGTGTCCTGTGATGGGTTGGCATTCCATCCAGGGTGTATCCTGCCTTAATGCCCATAGACGCCCGAGATAGACACAGACTCCCCGTGACCCAGAGGGAAGATCAGATAAAAGCAGGGGTGGAAGATCAGATAAAGCGGTAGAAGATGAATGAATGAATGAATGAATGTAATGTATATGCGACAAATAAAGGCTATTCTATGCTAAAAGATCACCAGAGACCATGGCGCCATCTACAGGCATGTTCCTGCAAGACCTAGACGTTCTAAAAGGAAACAATTTATTTTTTATTAAACGTTAGTCGTCAAAACATTGTAAAATAACGAAATGTACACAATAAAATAAACATGTGCATATTTTAAGCAATGTAAAAAGCAACCTATTGCGTTTATTATCTCTTTTAAACACTCCCGCTGGACGCGTCTCTGTTCATCACAGACGCCGAGCAAGCTTTATATAGAGAGGGCGGGGCTTAACATTCAGAGCCCCTCCCACTCCCAAATGAATTGACCAACAGAATGTTTAGGAGTTGAATGATTCTCCTAAGACACGCCCCCTGTTTAAAAGCAATAAAACGCGAAGAAAGTGGGAAAAAATACAATAAACAGACAAATAAAGTGCAAATAATACGTAATAAGTGATTTTAACTCGAATCTCAATGATTGCATTTAAAATCTATTTTAACATTTACACAAATGGGTTGTATTGTATTGCTTTTTTGTAACTTTCGCAAAAAATAAATAAATAAACTTAGTCCGTAACATTAGATCGGTGTTGTGTTGAGACGAGCTCCAATACAGACTGTTTGATTCCATGTAGAAATCCTGAGCACATTCTGAAGAGAACAACAACAACAACAATAACAGGATCTGGCTAACGTTAGCCGGCTAGCTCATTATAAAGCTTCTCGCTATTGTCTGGGTCGTTAATGTTTCATTTGGGAATGTTTAAAAACGTGAATTAAATGTTTGCAGGTCACTATAATACGTCAGGATTCGGGACTGTAACTGCGATTACTATATAAATACAGTCCAGGCAGATTACCCCCCCCCCCCCCCGAGATGCGTGTCTCTGACAGCAAACCCCCCAACACACGTTTTTATAAGAGCCCAAGAGCCCACGTGTTTTTCCCCTTCACACTCCCGAGGTGTGAAAGCACATTATTACAACCTAGAAATGAACCTACAACCTCCCGTGCACAGAATCAGCGTTTACGGGCTCCACAGCCCTGACACTGGAGACTCCTTCATGTCATTATTCAACTAAGTGTATTCTTAAATGAGAGAGGGGGGGCGGTGAAAAAAAACAACAACAAAGGTTAGGTGATAACGGCTATAAATCTGGTGTCAAGTCTTTAATTACAGTCACTACCCCTAACAAAACACCGAGTGATTTATACCGGTGTATAAATGTGCTGCTGGGGAAATTACGTCATATTAAGTATGCACGAAGACAAACGTGGATATACCAAAACAAATAACATCCTTCTGTGGCGTTTTAAGACAATTTCGCCGATTAAAATAGGTAGGATATGATGTTCACTATATGATATATAGATATATCTATATATATATATATATATATATATATATATATATATATAATCTTATATATTATATATCTATATAGATATCGATATAATTATATAAGATGTAAATATGATGTTCACTATAATGTCCTTGATTCTCGAGGCTCTGAATAAAGTACACAGCCCACATATCCTGGAATAAGATGGAATATCGACCGAAGATGCCCTGATAATAATTCTATTTATGGATAATGAAAGAAAATAAAGCTTAAATGTTTACACACACACACGCCATGTGTGCATGTAATATGTAGTTGCACAACTGTTGCATACGACCTGCAAAAAAGTTCCCATCTCTCTTGATACAATATTTGTCATTAAGATAGTGAAAAAAACAGCGGATGTTCGGCGTGTTTGTTTCTTTGCATCTACAAACAGAAAACAAAAGAACGAGGCTCTTGCTTACCTTGTTTGGAGCATTTAAAAAGCGGAAGTACCTGGGCGACCATTCAATAAATGATGCATATAAATAATTGCGTTGCTTTATTTCTAAAGCGGAGTTACACTAACACTATCTCAGTGCACACGGTTGAATAGCACAGACCCGGTGCATTACAGTTGCTCGGCTTTCCCTTTGGGAAGAACGGGTATCACTCAGTGTTCACGTGGACGAGCTACATTAGCCAATCAGAGCGCGGGAGAGCCGCGTGGGAAAAGTGAGTGGGGTGAGGTGGGGGGGGAATCATGATCACGTGCCAGTCGAATGCACTAACTTACAAATAACAATGCACTACTTACAAATAACAAACAGAACATTTATACACGAATTATAAGTGGCAGGAATAACAGTGTTGTACAATTTACTCCTTTCACACGAATTACCATAAATTAGCAACTAAATAATGCGGTGCTATTCAAGAAAAATGGGTTTTTGTGTGCGGCATTTCAAGTGCTGCAATGACGTCATCATTCTCATCTATTTTTATTTTTATTTTTTGCAATTTTTATTACATTTTGATTGAGGTTGTGTATTTTGGATGCCACTGCGTATAATTCATTTGTTTATGGTGTACCAATAGAATTTACCAACATACATGGTGATGAAAAGAGAATTTTCAAACGTCAATTTTATAGACACATTCATTCATTCATTCATTCATCTTCTACCGATATATCCGATCTTCCCCCAGCTTTATCTCAGGCGTCTATGGGCATTAAGGCAGGATACACCCTGGATGGAATGCCAACCCATTGCAGGGCTCATACACACACACAAACATTCATACACTAGGGACAATTTTCCAAGGTGCCAATCAACCTACCGTGCATATTTTTGGACCGGGGGAGGAAACCGGAGAACCCGGAGAAAAACCCCCTGAGGCACGGGGAGAACATGCACAAACTTCACACACACATGGCCGAGACGGGAATCGAACCCGGACCCTGGAGGTGTGAGGGGATCATGCTAACCACTAAACCACCGTGCCCCTTCTCTATAGACACATGACTGAGCAAAAAGGTTTGATGCAATTTTATGCAATTTAGTTTTTCCAGTGCATTTCAAAAGGCTTTGTTTTTGCATAGGATTAGCATATCGAATAAAACACTCGCAATGTGTTTATTCGAATAATAATCATTTGCATTCCAAGATTAATATCACTGACAATAAAGAAATAAGACTCTTTTATTTCAGTCTTCACAAGCATATTTCTGATCAGCATGTAACTTTCTGAAGTATGTTATATTACATAATGTACATAGCATAATATATTATACTATACACGTTAAAGCTGTTGTGTCAATGATACTTATTAAGGTACTTTTTATATTTAATCATTTAATATGTCTGTGCTTTTGTGTATCATAGAACCAAAAATCACATCAGGACGTCTGGTTGCAGTCGTGAACAACTCCACGCAATTGTGAAGATGAATATGTGTGATGATTTACATGCTAAACATAGCACAACAACAAGTCTGGTGCACAATTAAATTCGCTTCAGACACCAAACGTGTCCTGGCTCATTGCCCACATATAGACCGGGGGTGGGGAATGGGTTGGAGGGTGGTGGTGTTGGGGGGTTGGGGGTGTGTTGTGTGGGGGGGGGGGTGGGGGTGGGGGTAATTGTGTCCATTTTAGTTTTGATCAAAAAGCCACCTTTTAAAGAAAGAGGACCCTTACAAAAGTGCTGATCATGTAATGTCATCAGAGGAGTGCGCAAACTACATGCATGCTAACCTCTCTTTTCATGAATAGCTATTGTCACTCTGATTGACAGTGGACAGAGCCGTCTTTCCCACCCACAGGGCAGGACCGTTATACTCTGCTGGAATCTTAACCCCCTATGGCATTGACAGGATTTGCGTCAACCCCCAGTCAGAGACAGCGGTGAAGTAGGTGAGAAGTTAAAGCTCTGACTAACAAACGTAGGAACAAAATGCTATGACTGAGAGCAGCCGATAAAATAATTATATATGAAATACAATCAAATATGATCAAATATTTATATTTATATTTATTATTATTAGCCAAATATTAATGTAAAAATAATCAGGAGCAGAATGAGAGGGTCACAGATCTGATTATGTACAAGGACAAAATAACAGCTTAATGAAAAATAGTCGTCTATAGAGCAAACATGTAAACACTATACATTTATATTTCTGTAGGAATCCACCGACTTTATACAGTTTACATTACATTCATTCATTCATTCATCTTCCAATCTTCTACCGCTTTATCCGATCTTCCCTCGGGTCACGGGGAGTCTGTGCCTATCTCAGGCGTCTATGGGCATTAAGGCAGGATACACCCTGGATGGAATGCCAACCCATCACAGGACACACACACACACACACACACACACACACACATTCATACACTAGGGACAATTTTCCAAGGTGCCAATCAACCTACCGTGCATGTTTTTGGACCGGGAGGAAACCGGAGAACCCGGAGAAAAAACCCCTGAGGCACGGGGAGAACATGCACAAACTCCACACACACATGGCCGAGATGGGAATCGAACCTGGACCCTGGCGGTGTGAGACGAACGTGTTAACCACTAAGCCACCGTGCCCACCAATTATTATATTCGTTTAATAATTTATTGATATAATTATTACACATCTTTAAGTGGTAAAAGTATATGTTACTTGTTTTTAGTATATGTTAATGACACTAATTGTTTCTGCGGATCAGTCCTGAACATCTGCTTTTTAGGGATTTTAGCCACTCCTCCCCTTCAGCTGTTGGTGTTTTTCTTTCTCATAAACTGCTAGACATGTTTTTTCCACATTTAGTTTTTTTTAAGGTCAGGACATTGACTTGGACATTCCAATACATAAAGTTGTTAATTATTCTCATTAGAATCAAGTCACAGACAGATTTCACAGATGACATTTCTGTTAGGAGTTTGTTGGACTAATTCTATCAATGATGGCATTCTGTCCTAATGCAGCAAAGCAGGTACAAACCGTATTACAGCACAACCATGTTTCAGAGATAAACAGAAGTTCTCATGCTGGAATGCAATACGTCAAAAAATACACTCTGGATTAAAACTAAAACTTCATATTTATATGAATCCAAGTTTCATGCATCTACAAAGCATTTTCCCAACACCCTTCTCGCACTGAGTGAGGCCTTTAGTTGCTTACAAGTTACCCTGGCTTTCTTTGTGACCTTGGAGACTATTACGCATATTGTGTTGGAGTGACCTTTGTTGGATGGCCACTCCCAGGGAGGGTAACAACGCTCTTGAATTTCCTCCTCTTTATACACGCACTGTCTGACGATGGATTGGTGGAATCCAAACTCTTCAGCGAAAACAAAAACAAAAACAAAAACATTTTCTGATCATATGAACACCAACAGTGTTTTTTGTGGTATTTAGAAAAGCTATATCTGTTCGTTTTATGATACACTTCCACAAACATGAAGATCTGATTGTGATCAATCCATGATGTCTTTAAATATATATATATATATATATATATATATATATATATATATATATATATATATATATATATATATATATATATATATATCTATCTATATATATATATATATATATATCTATATATATCTATATATAGTCGGGGCACGGTTCGGCTCACACCTCCAGAGTCCGGGTTCGATAGTGTGTGAGCGTGAGTGTGTGTGTGTGTGTGTATGTGTGTGTGCCCTGCGATGGGTTGGCATTCCATCCAGGGTGTATCCTGCCTTAATGCCCATAGACGCCTGAGATAGACACAGACTCCCCGTGACCCGAGGGAAAATCGGATAAAGTGGTAGAAGATGTATATTTGTATATATTTGTATAATTCTTTGTGTTTTTTTGTATATAACGTTTTTTTTATATATAACGTGCTAACCACTAAGCCCCCTTTGCCCCCCTCATATATATATATGCACAGTGGTTTAGTGGTTAGCACGTTCGCCTCACACCTCCATGGTTGGGGTTCGATTCCCGTCTCAGCCATGTGTGTGTGGAGTTTGCATGTTCTCCCCGTGCCTCAGGGGTTTTTCTCCGGGTTCTCCGGTTTCCTCCATGGTCCAAAAACATGCACGGTAGGTTGATTGGCACCTTGGAAAATTGGCCCTAGTGTATGAATGTGTGTGTGTGCGTGTGCCCTGCGATGGGTTGGCATTCCATCCAGGGTGTATCCTGCCTTAATACCCATAGACGCCTGAGATAGGCACAGACTCCCCGTGACCCGAGGGAAGATCGGATATAGTGGTAGAAGATGAATGAATGAATGAATGAAAGTCACCATTAGTGTGTAGATTATGTGAAGTTTCCATTATATATAAGTCCCGTGTAACAATACAAACAAAACATATTAGACAAGATCAGTAATGTTAATCTATTACCTAGGTTACATTTGGAATTATTGTCATTCTGTTCTACAAAAATACAACAGCATCTGCTGTGTTTTATTTGTAATAACCTGCATTATTTGTTATTTCCTCATATTGCTGTTGTGTTTTGGAAAAGCGTAGAAAGCTGTGATCGGCCTCGAGTTGTGCTTTCGAAAACCCATTACGGAAATAACTCACTGTAACATGTGGCCTTGAGGGTTTTATTCTAAGATCGTAGATGAAAATCGGTCCGTCCAAAACAATAGAAGGCTCTTTGGATTGTCAGGGGGAGCCTTGAATATCACAGCATCAAATGAGTGGAAATAAATGTTTTATAATACGCCATTCAAAGGTTTTTGGAGCCGTTTGAGTTTCATATTTATCAGTTTAACTGGTGGAAAGGTGTTGATGCAAGAAGGTTGTGTTTGAAGTTTCCATAATGGAATATCAGACGTTATTAATATTAATGTACCTGTTCGAATATTGAACGAGCTGGTCAGTCCTTTACAGGGACCTCTGTAGCAAAAACTTGATGTAATTTCAGATGTATAATTAATAAATAAATCAAATTAATTATTTAAGAAGATTGATAGGGTGACATTTTGTGTAAGGGGGCGTTAATTCTAAATTTATAGAAGTAATCTTTCAGGGGGGGCACCGTGGTTTAGTGGTTAGCACGTTCGCCTCACACCGCCAGGGTCCGGGTTCGATTCCCGTCTCGGCCATGTGTGTGAGGAGTTTGTGCATGTTCTCCCCGTGCCTCAGGGGGTTTTTCTCCAGGTTCTTCGGTTTCCTCCTCCGGTCCAAAAACATGCACGGTAGGTTGATTGGCACCTTGGAAAAATTGTCCCTAGTGTATGAATGTGTGTGTGTGTGTTTGTCCTGTGATGGGTTGCATTCCATCCAGGGTGTATCCTGCATTAATGCCCATAGACGCCTGAGATAGGCACAGACTCCCCGTGACCCGAGGGAAGATCGGATATAGCGGTAGAAGATGAATGAATGAATGAATGAATGAATCTTTCAGAGGCAAAGCTGTCATTTTGTGCCTTCTGATCCAGGAAGGTCTTTTTTTTATTGTCTGGGGAGGAAACGGTTGTACATAAAATATGATGTACTTTTATTCAACACGTATAATTATTAATGGAGGAGCACGGTGGGTTAGCACATTCGCCTCACACCTTTAGGGTTGGGTGTTCGATTCCCGCCTCCACCTTGTGTGTGTGTGGAGTTTGCATGTTCTCCCCGTGCATCAGGGGGTTTTTCTCTGGGTTCTCCGGTTTCCCCCCGGTCCAAAAACATGCACGGTAGGTTGATTGGCTCCTTGAAAAATTGTCCCTAGTGTATGAATGTGTGTGTGTGTGTGTGTGTGTGTGTGTGTGAATGTGAGTGTGTGCCCTGCGATGGGTTGGCATTCCATCCAGGGTGTATCCTGCCTTAATGCCCATAGACGCCTGAGATAGGCACAGACTCCCCGTGACCCGAGGGAAGATCGGATAAAGCGCTAGAAGATGAATGAATGAATGAATAACACACACTATGTACAGAGGTCCAAATGACCTTACAGGACACAGCCCGTTCACACATTTCCATAGAGTGTATATAGAGGTATAGAGCGGATGACACTGTTGTTATGTGTTCTTTAAGGTCATTAATGTTATTAAGTCTTGTAGCATACGTGCGTTCTTTCACCATATCTATATCTGCAACATATCAAGCCTGCAACAAAAGAAAATGTTAAATTATGTAGCATCATATGAGTGGTAACATCTTTTTGGAAATCCCTGTAATGTGATTAAAGTATGTAGAGTAATTAAGACTCCATACATTTCTCCATTAAGTTGGAGTTATAACACGCAAAATGAGGTCATTTAAGCCAAAAAAAAAGGGTATATTAAACTTAGACAGACATGACACATTAGCACAAAGACTTCTGTCTAAATATACTCTCAGATACCTAGAAGTGACTGGAAGTTTCGTATTACATAATGACCATGACCTTTAACTTTCTCCTACTGTAAAGAGAGTCAAACGTGACCCCCATCCCCCCCCCCATGGTTTTGTTTACCACTTAAAATACCCAATGTATGAGCACAGGCATGTGGTCTGGTTGCAAAGTCTCATATTTGGACCTGACTGGCGTGTGATGGAAACGCAAGTGGACCTGTCATCAGGCAGAACTTTATATATATATATATATATATCTATATATATATATATATATATATATATATATATATATATATCACCGGGGCTAAAAATAGGACTTCCCTATAGACCTATATGAATATATACGGGCTGCATACAGGGGGGGCGGGGGGCTGGGAATTCTACTGTGTGTGAAAGATTATTTACTTTCGCTGTGTTTTTGTGGCATATTTCGATAAATTAGAGCCTTATCAGAGTAAGACATGTACTAGGAGGAAGGTCAGTTACTTAAAACGCTTCCCATATGTTACACATAAAAGAGCATATGCTAAATAAATATGAATAAGAGATACATATCGAATCATCCAAGCATATGACAGCAGGGCAATGCACGGAATCATGCAGATACAGGTCAAGAGTTGTTGCTAGCAGATGGGCTGGTTTGGGTATTGCAGAAACTGCTGATGTCCAGGGATTTCCCACATCACAACAGTCTCCAGACTAAGGTCTAAGGTCTGAAAAATCACACAAACAGCACTCTTTACAAACAATGGCGGGGAGAGAATCTCAGACCAAATCTGAGGCTGTCGTGGTACACAGGCTCACAGAACATGCACAGTGATTGTTTCCACCATGCATAAAATTCGTCATTTTCCTCATAGGATTTGGCAACCTGTTTTGTGAAGCCTCATATGAAACTAAAACCTACAGGATCCAAAATGTTAAAGCAGATATCATGCAATTTTATCCCCACATCCCTAATATAAGGAAGCGACTAGCAGCGTTATGGAGTAATTCATTCATTCATTCATTCATCTTCTACCGCTTTATCCGATCTTCCCTCGGGTCACGGGGAGTCTGTGTCTATCTCAGGCGTCTATGGGCATTAAGGCAGGATACACCCTGGATGGAATGCCAACCCATCGCAGGACACACACACACACACACACACACACACACACACACATTCATACACTAGGGACAATTTTCCAAGGTGCCAATCAACCTACCGTGCATGTTTTTGGACCGGGAGGAAACCGGAGAACCCGGAGAAAAAACCCCTGAGACACAGGGAGGACATGCAAACTCCACACACACATGGCCGAGACGGGAATCGAACCTGGAATCGAACCTGGTGGTGTGAGGCGAACCACTAAGCCACTGTGTCCCTCCCAACAAATTCAAAAATGTTATTTGTCACATGCACGAACATACATACAAAGTCCGACATGCAGTGAAATGCTTCTTAGGACCTTCCAGCATGTGAATATAAAGAAAAAAGAAATATAGAAATAATGCATCGTTTATGCAAATAATGGAAAGAAAATATGATAAAAATAAAATAAAAACATCAGATTTTTTTTTTAAAAAGGGCGACCAGTGTACAGTGTTTACATGCTGTCCTTGCCATATTCTTATATTCCCATTTACTGTTTATTTGCTGTCTTTGCACAGCTCGCCATGCTGCTGTTCCTGTGTTTTGCACACAGCTGTATTTTTCTACTGTTTATATTTCACCACTTTGCACATTGTACTGTATAATATATCATACTGTATGTTTACTGTACTTGTATGTTGTACTTTATGAAGCCAGGACAAGTTAGTCGTCCTCAGCTTTGTGATTTGTTATGTAACTCTGTTGTTGTTTTATCTGTTTTTTTATGTTTTTTTTTATGGGGAGGGAGTGTAGATCAGTGGTTTAAGGCGCTGGGCTACTGATCGGAAGATTGGGGGTCCCGGTATCGCCAAGTTGCCCAACTTGGGTCCTTGAGTAAGGCCCCTAACCCTTTATGCTCCAGGGGGGCGCTTTATCATGGCTGACCCTGCGCTCTGACCCCCAGCTTCCAATCAAGCCGGGATATGCGACGACAGAACTTCTCTGTGCTGTAATGTATATGTGACAAATAAAGGCTATTCTATTGTAGCGCCAAGATTCTGGATACGGTTGAAATGACAATACAAGCTTGACTGTGTGATTTGTTCATGTGGATTACTTCATTACTAACCCTGGACTAATTTAGGTTGCACAAAGGACATAATGGTATTAGATTATAGACCAGGGGTCACCGTCTCAGCATTGTGTTGTTGTGTTTGTGTTATATGTTGTTTTGTGTAAGCACCGGGGTCCTGGAGAAACGTTGTCTCATATCACTGTGTACTGCGTCAGCTATATGTGGTTGAAATGACAATAAAAACCTCTTGACTTGACTTGACTTGACCAACGTGGTCCCCCAAGGACCACATGAGTAGCTCTCAGGTCCTGCCAAAAAACTCATCAGTGAGTTGCATCTAAAATGTTAGTTATCTCATCGTGAACTCACAATAGTGAACTCACAATACTTATTGTGAGAAATCATCAGTGTCATTAATTATAATATATATAACTAAAGGCAAATGTGTTATTTCAGAAGAGTGCGTCAAACTGGCAGCCCTTTGTAAGACTCTGTATCCATGAAGTAGCTCTCAGGTTCAAAAAGGTTGGTGACCCCTGGTATAGACCATATTTAGACCTTAGACCATACAGAGGGAGGTGGTGTAGCCCAGTGGTTAAGGTGTTGCCCTCTGAACCGGAAGATCTCAGGTTCAAACCCCACCACCACTACCACCAAGCTACCACTAGTGGGCCCTTGAGCAAGGCCCTTATCCCTCAATTGCTCAGTTGTAAGTCGCTCTGGATAAGAGCGTCCGCCAAATGCCGCAAATGTAAATGTACACAGAGAAATGACCTACATTGGACATACCACTACCAGCTTTCTGATGAACCCTTTATTTTAGAAGGAATTGTAACCAACATGGCACCCCCTCATGTTCCAGTTATAACTGTGCTCATGGTTTGTAGAGCTTGTCTTACACTACCCCACTGCTGCGCTCGCTCCACTGGCTTGGATCGGCACCTTCATACCTCCGAAACATCATCACCTCCCGTACTGCACCTCGCTGCCTAAGAGCGTCCAGCACTGCTCGCCTGGTTCCACCGTCTCTCAGGGTAAAAGGTAAAGACCAGCTCAAGGCTCTTCTCTGTTCTGGCACCGATGTGGTGGAACGAACTTCCACTGGAGGTCCGAACAACGGAGACACTGCCTACATACAAACGTCGACTGAAGACCCGATCTCTTCCAACAACACCCATCCTAACATTCCTTTTATTCTCTTTTATATCTCACTGTCCAGAAATACATTAAAATAAATAAATAAATAAATCAGCTGTCTATGCTTGTGTACTTAAGTTTGTATTTACCCTTCTTGAATGAATGTTATCCTTAGAACGAGACCTAAAGCACTTCTTGTACGTCGCCCTGGATAAGGGCGTCTGCTAAATACTGTAAATGTAAATGTAATATGACAGGAAGTACAAAAACCTCATCTAGAATGACCCAAGAACTTCTATGACGATTTCCTGTAAGGTATTTTATAACGTTGCCTTCTGGCTCTTGTGCAAATAAATACATAAATAAATAAATAAATAGACGACATCATACATATCTTGGGTGATGACATTTGTTTAGTTTTTGGCTTTTTGAACAAATTGAATTCCTCAGAGGGGCACGGTGGTTTAGTGGTTAGCACGCTCGCCTCACACCTACAGGGTTGGGGTTCGATTCCCGTCTCGGCCATGTGTGTGTGGAGTTTGTGCATGTTCTCCCCGTGCCTCAGGGGGTTTTTCTCCGGGTTCTCCGGTTTCCTCCCGGTCCAAAAACATGCACGTACACACCCGGCACCTTGGAAAAAAATTGTCCCTAGTGTATGAATGTGTGAATGTGTGTGTGTGTGTGTGTGTCCTGTGATGGGTTGGCATTCCATCCAGGCTGTATCCTGCCTTAATGCCCATAGACGCCTGAGATAGGCACAGACTCCCCGTGACCCGAGGGAAGATCGGATAAAGCGGTAAAAGATGAATGAATGAATGAATTCCTCAGAAGGAACTTTGTGAAGCTGATGTTTGATAAACGCTGCACATTCGCTGATAAATGTCACGTCGGCTTCGGCTGTTATGTAACGGTGCGGTCACATTTGGGCTGCAATTACGCTGCGCATTAGTGAACCTGACTACATGCGTTCACCTTGACTCTCAATCCGGATAAGCAAACAAAACATTTAGCAACGAGAAAATAAATAACAAATAAATAATAATCAATAAAATTTTATTTTTTTCCGAAGCAAAGAATTTGGATATTACTGTGTATTTCATCATATGCCGGCCAGTTGTGCTGGAGTGGTCAATATTTGGTCAGGGACGGATGGTTTGCTTAATGAAGTTCAAGGAGACGAGTGATGTTGTTTTACAAATAGCTGCTAGCCAGAAACAACCCGAGACTTTGAACTATGCGTGCATGCGTGCTCCTATTAATAGAAATCCTTTGCGGCAAAGGTCTGTCGAAATATGCTACGCTGGTGAACTGTGATGACTGTTTGCCTGGTCGTTTGCTTATCGTGTATAAAAATTTATTTTTATTTCAGTAGATCATATATAATGACAGGGGCACGGTGGCTTAGTGGTTAGCACGTTCGCCTCACACCGCCAGGGTCTGGGTTCGATTCCCGTCTCGGCCATGTGTGTGTGGAGTTTGTGCATGTTCTCCCCGTGCCTCAGGGGGTTTTTCTCCGGGTTCTCCGGTTTCCTCCCCCGGTCCAAAAACATGCACGGTAGGTTGATTGGAACCTTGGAAAATTGTCCCTAGTGTATGTGCATCTTGTGTGTATGTGCATCTTCTAGCGCTTTATCCGATCTTCCCTCGGGTCACGGGGAGTCTGTGTCTATCTCAGGCGTCTATGGGCTTTAAGGCAGGATACACCCTGGATGGAATGCCAACCCATCACACACACACACACACACACACACACACACACACACACACACACACATTCATACACTAGGGACAATTTTCCATGGTGCCAATCAACCTACCGTGCATGTTTTTGGACCGGGGGGGAAACCGGAAAACCCGGAGAAAAACCCCCTGAGACACGGGGAGAACATGCACAAACTCCACACACACACACAACGCATGGCCAAGACGGGAATCGAACCCGGACCCTGGCGGTGTGAGGCGAACGTGCAAACCACTAAGCCACAGTGCCCCACGCTACAAGATGTTTTTTTTAAATAATAGTGATTGTATACGATACAGAAGAACCTATTGAGTTCAGTATATTTATTTTCCACATTCCTTTCTCTTTTCCGAGGCGTCTATGTCGACACCAACATGAAATAACTCACGAAGAAATCGGGGAAAAAATACAACAAAAAGAAATGATATACTTTGGCTTAAAGACACTGTGCCCTTTTTAAAATATTGTAATTATTTTAGAATTATTTTTAGAATATAGAATATTTGATAAAATATACATGATATTCTATTAGAGGGTAACTGTGGGATATTTACCAGTAGGTGGCAACCATTTCTTGTGTACGTTCACTCTTTGCAGGGACTGCCACCTGGCTAATCCCGCTGGATTTTTATTTATTTATTTATTTGTTTGTTTTTATTGATTTAATTATCTATTTATCAATTTACTTATCTATTTATTCATTTATTCCCTCATTCCTTTATTTGTGTATTTATTTATTTTTTATTGTTTTTTTTTTTCTTTGGTCGTGGTATTATAAATCTTTTTTGGCGGCGGGGGGGGGGGGGCAAGTTTTGGTTTTGTTTTGATAGAGGAGTTATTATGATTATCATTGTACAATTATATTATAAGGGGCATGATGGCTTAGTGGTTAGCAGGTTCGCCTCACACCGCCAGGGTCTGAGTTCGATTCCCATCTCGGCCATGTGTGTGTGGAGTTTGTGCATGTTCTCCCCGTGCCTCAGGGGGTTTTTCTCCGGGTTCTCCGGTTTCCTCTCCCGGTCCAAAAACTTGCAAGGTAGGTTGATTGGCACCTTGGAAAAATTGTCCCTAGTGCATGAATGTGTGTGTGTGTGTGTGTGTGTGTGTGTGTGTGTGTGTGTGTGTGTGTGTGTGTGTGCCGAATCGAACCCCCGATCCTAGAGGGGTGAGGCGAACCCACTACACAAAATCAATTGGAGCTTTATCTATCAATCTATCTTATCTTTCCTGGCCTTTTTTCAAATGATCCTCCAAATGTCCTCCACCTGGTATCGTTCTGTGGTAGACGATTAGGGACCGTGCGGCACCACCAGGGCGCCCAATAGTACTACAGGCTGATGTTATAGGAGGTGATTTTCACACCATTCTGCGTTGACTCTCGAGACTTTTCAAATTTCTAAATGATCTGGCCTTTATACTAAAATATATACCAAAAATATCCCCATTAAGCGCACACTAAATTGTGTAATATATAAGACTTCCTTGTGCACTATTAAAGCTTTTTCATTGCTTTTCCATTTATAAATCTATATTTGACCATGTAAGAGTTCCAGTGCAAAGAGCAATAAAGTTAATTAAAGGCATCTTATATGCCTCAAACTCCGTATAAGAAATGTATTGGTCCTTTTACGTATGTAAGTTGTTGGCATTATTTAAAAAAGGAAGACCGAGCTCTGATTTTAGCACAAAGTGTGATTGAGATGATAATGTGAAGTTGTGACACTTTGTTTATTTCTTCATTAATCCATACTAAAGGTTTTATCCTGGACTTGCCTGTGGTGGATTCAGAACGCTACACATGGCAGGGACACACTCTGGAGGAAACACCAACCTATTGCATGCATTTATATGTCTAATGCCTTTATTCAGATTCATTTACATTTGAACAGCTGAAAGACAATTGTTTTCATTTAAAGACCCCCCCCCCCCAAACAAATGCACAATTAAGACCTCGCAACCTTTTAGTCTTTAAAGCAAACAGTGTCTCATTGTATGAAAACCAAAACCCACTTTAATTATATTTCCAGTGGACCACCCAAGGTTTGGAGGCAATACGTTTAATTTTGCTGAACGTGTCGGAGGGGGCACGGTGGCTTAGTGGTTAGCACGTTCGCCTCACGCCGCCAGGGTTGGGGGTTTGATTCCTCGGCCATGTGTGTGTGGAGTTTGCATGTTCTACCTGTGCCTCAAGGGGTTTTACTCCTGTTTCCCCTTGGTCCAAAAACATGCATGGTAGGATGAATTAGGTTAGTGTGCCCTGTGATGGGTCGGCACCCCTACAGGGTTTATCCTGCCTTGGTGCCGCAGACGCTGGATCAATCTCTGTTAAACTTTTATTTTTTATTCTAGCCAGTAGGGGTCGCTATGGAACAAAATCTCCCTTCTGTAGTTCCCATTCTTTTTTTTCCACTATATCCGATCTTCCCTCGGGTCACGGGGAGTCTGTGCCTATCTCAGGCGTCTATGGGCATTAAGGCAGGATACACCCTGGATGGAATGCCAACCCATCGCAGGGAACACACACACACACACACACACACACACACTCACTTACAATCACACACACATTCATACACTAGGGACAATTCTCCAAGGTCCCAATCAACCTACCGTGTATGTTTTTGGACCGGGGAGGAAACCGGAGAACCCGGAGAAAAAACCCCTGAGGCACGGGGAGAACATGCACAAACTCCACACACACATGGCCGAGACGGGAATCGAACCTGGATCCTGGAGGTGTGAGGCGAACGTGATAACCACTAAACCACCGTGCCCCTTGGAAAGAAAATAGAATAAAATAAAAATAAAAACGTCTTAATAAAGCCACAACGGGTCATCATTCTTCATCCTAATCTGTCCTCTAAATCTATACAAACAATATGCATGTCTTCCTTCACCACCACCATACACCTCCTCATTGGCCCTCCTCTATTTTCCGGCACCTCCGTCCTCAGCATTCTTCAGCTTCTGTCCCCCATGTCACGCCTTTGCACATGTCCAAACCATCTCAATCTAGCCTCCCCCACCTTGTCTACATGTGCGGCTCATCTTTGAAACGTTCTAATCCTGTCCATGAAAGTCTTCGACCCTGCCACCTCCAGCTCCGCCTCCTGTCTTTGTAGACGCTGTATCTAAACCATACACCATCGCAGGTCTCACCGCAGTCCTGTAAACTTCCACTTTCACTCATGCAGATTCCCTTCTATCACAAATCACTCAAGTGACTCTTTCTCCACTCGCTCTACCCTGTCTAGCACTCTTTATTTCACTTCTAGCACACTCTTCATTACTTTGCCGTGACTCCGGATACTTAAACTCATCAACATACATAATCTCAACTTTTTTTTGATTAACATTTTGCCCTTGTATGAACCGATATTCCCATTAACATTTCATGTCCACCCTCGGTCCTAATGGTCAATCATTAACACTGCATTAACAATGGCCAATCACAAGTCACTATTGTTTCAATTAACCAATCATGGTGTTTATTGGGATGGGGCACGGTGGCTAAGTGATTAGCATGTTCGCCTCACACCACCAGGGTCCGGGTTCGATTCTCGTCTCGGCCATGTGTGTGTGGAGTTTGCATGTTCTCCCCGTACCTCAGGGTTTTTTTCTCCGGGTTCTCTGGTTTCCTCCCGGTCCAAAAACATGCACGGTAGGTTGATTGGCACCTTGGAAAATTGTCCCTAGTGTATGAATGTGTGTGTGAATGTGTGTGTGTGTGTGTGTATCCTGCCTTAATGCCCATAGACGGTAGCTCAGTGGTTCTATGGAGCCAGGTTCTAATCCCACCATCACCAAGATGCCATTAGTGGGCCCCTGAGCAAGGCTCTTAACCCTCAATTGCAAGTCACTTTGGATAAGGGCGTCTGCCAAATGTAAACGTGTGTGTGAGTGTGTGTATCAGTCCAGTTTGTTCGTGTTGAGGAGTCTGATGGCTCATGTAGTATATGTTTAGGGTTGGATGTTTTTAATGGAATGCACACTTAACATCCAATTCATATGAAAATAAAACTATGACGTCATTCAGGGGACACCAATTCACCCGATCCTGCATTTCTGAATTACGATCACATGGCACCTCAAACCGGAAGTTGGCCCCAACACTTCCCGGAAGTTTCGAGCTTGTTGTTTTTGTTGCTAGCAGAGGGATTGTGGTGGGGAAAGAAAGCCAAACAAAAACATGGCGACGTCTCGCCGCGCCTCCACGCAACAACACCAGGCTTTATCCTCCCCTCCGCGCGTTACCTCCACTTCCCTCACCCCGCCCGGGTCTCCTCCGGGCGCCGGCGGCGTGGCGACTCTATCCGCAGCGGCCGGAGGCGAGCAGGACGGCGCTGGAGATGCGGAGCCGAGCGCGGCCTCCTCCTCCTCCTCCTCCGCTTCCTCCCCTGCTCCGCTCCGCAGCGCTAGCAGCACTAGCAGCAGCAGCAGCACCAGCACTAGCAGCGCTAGCTCCCCGAGCACCACCGGAGCCTCCAGCCCGGATTCAGCCAGCACGAGTCCGGCAGGCACCTGCGCGAGCAGCGGTGCTTTCCGGGAGCTCTTCGAGGCCTGCAGGAATGGAGACGTATCTCGGGTGAAGCGGCTGGTTGATTCGGTTAACGTTAACTCTAAGGACATGGCCGGGCGTAAATCCACTCCGCTGCACTTTGCTGCAGGTAAAATGACTTCACAGCCCCCGCGCGTGTGTGTGTGTGTGTGTGTGTGTGTGTGTGTGTGTGTGTGTGTGTGTGTGTTTTAAATTCTCTGCTAATTAGCGAGCTAATGCTAATCACAGCAGGCTAGCTCCCCCCCCAAACAGCTGAGATTCACCTACACAGCATTTTAGCATTCGAGCGCCATACTTGTGTTTTATTACATATTTAATGGCTTTAATGAACTTTACTGGTCACTAATGGAGTTAATTAACATATAATTTGGGGAAGGGGGGTGAATTCCATGGGGATGAGGCCATTCAACACTATTGTACAGTTCAGACGTGATTTAATCCGCTCCTGTCCAAACGTAAATAAATACACGCGTATCACGTGTACACCTGCCCCGTATCACGTGTACCTGCTGTTTACTGTCTCACGAGTCACTTCAAGTTTGACTTTTGATACACAAAACTCTAATAAAGTGACTAAAACTGTCAGGATATAGACGAAACAATACACTTTAATCTTTTTGTAGGGCTGTTTAATGATTAAAATATTTACTCGCGATATATATATATATATATATATATATATATATATATATATATATATATATATATATATGTGTGTGTGTGTGGGTGTGTGTGTGTGTATATATATATATCGCACGATAACTCGTGTGTTAACTCGTGATTAATTGAAACTTATTGACCATAAATGTAGTAAGCAAAATTAAATGGGAAGTGAGGAAAAAAAAAACAGGCAAATTAAGGAAAACTGCGTCTGGAAGCGAGGGATAAACCAGGACAGCGCAGAAGCGTTAACCACCACATTTTTGGTCAACTCGCTTCGTTTTGATCGATCGCTCAATTTTGATCAACAGGGTTTTTTGTGTGATCCATTTTTCTTAGCTGATAGATTAGATTTTTAGTTTAGTGTTAGGATTTTTCTTTGAGCTTTGCTAAATTTGTCGTTTTTTCAGAAGTGAGAAGAAGTTTTTGCTAGGGAACAATTTGTGGTCTTTTTGTTTTGTTAGTGCAGACGTGCACTTGCATGCATCCGCCTTGAATAGATTCTTTTGTATTTTGAGATATAATAGGATTTTGGTTATTAAGGAATTGTTGTTCAGAGAAAAATAAAACTTGTGAATTGCTGTCCTTCTCACTCAAGCCTGAGAGTCTGATTTTTGCTGGGAGTGGCGAAGCTCCTGAAGTGTGGGAATCTGAGATCCGATATATACATAATGTAATAAAAAGTATTGCTTATTTAACAATTTCTTTTTTAATAATAATTTCTTGTTAATTGATTTAAGAATTAAGTAATTTTTTGTTAAATCCTTGGTATATTATCGTATGGAACCTTATGGAAGCACATTGATATTCCCAAATCCATATTCCGGATTTGTTTTGCGAATGCAATGCGATTTCATATCATTTAAGCGTATAACCGGTTTATAGGGAAAGACAAACCCAACAGTCCGGGTTTGGTTGTTTTTTTTTTGCCTACACAACGTAGAGTGAAGGAGCAGATCACTCACATAGTAATGCACACTTCGTTAATGTTAATAACGAAAGTTTGACGTTTTTAAGGTGAAGAGAACAGCAATGAGTTTCAGTACTGTTAAAACAATTTCTCATAAGATATTTTTAAGCCACGATGTCCAGAAAGCAAAGTAATATTTTGGCAACCACATGCAATTATAACGCAACGTTTAAATGAAGCGATCCAAGTACAAAGTAAATATAACTATTAAATAAAACTTGCTTTGAAACAATCCTTAAAGATATGTAAATCTGAAAAGCACAAACAAAGAAATTGTCGTAAAAACATTTTTTCATCAGTCAACCCCTCAAAAAATAAAAACACACTGCTGTCCGAGTGCAGTCCAAGTACAGCGCGGCATCTATTCACTGAAAAGCAATCAAAAATTAATGTTCAGAATATACCTTTACAGAATCTCCCAGACATTGTTAAATATTTAAATCTCTGTCGCCAAGATACTCATCTGTCTGCCATGGAAAGTAAAACATGTAATGTATATGTATATATATATATATATATATTATTTTATTTTTTTTATTATTTATTATTTGCGTTTTCATATTTGGCTGTATATTAACTTATTGGGCTAAAAAAAAGGTAGTTGTTTGTGAAATTAGATATTGAGGACTCCTTTATAACCAAATCCTCATTCCACAGCACCTGTGCGTAGATTTTAGGGAGGGGGTCTAGATCTCAGTGGTTTAAGGTGCTGGGTTGCTGATCGGAAGATCCGGGTTCGAGCCCCGGTATGGCCAAGCTGCCGCCCTTGGGTCCTTGAGCAAGACCCTTAACCCTCTGTGCTCCAGGGGAGCCGTATTCATGGTTGGCCGACCCTGCGCTCTGACCCCAGCTACCAAAAACAAGCTGGGATATGTGAAGAAAGAATTTCACTGTGCTGTAATGTATTTGTGACAATAAAGGATTTATATTATATTATTATTATTATTATTATTATTATAATATTCGACCATTCAATTTGTTATCAAATCAGAAGCATTGAATCTCCAACTATTTAGGGTCTGGCCTCTGGACCGGAAGATCACAGGTTCAAACCCCACGACCACTAAGTTGCGACTAGTAGGCCATTAACCCTATATTGCTCAGTTGTAAGTCGCTCTGGTGTCTGCCAGATGCTGTAAATGTATTAACTAAACTGCACCCAATAACCCAAGCAGTGACTTCCTCAGAAAGTAACGTCTCTGTAATCGGGCCCGTGTGTATTAAATCAACGGTGTACATGCGGTCTAATCTTTATATTCACTTTTTAATGACTAATCCCCCCCCCCCCTCTCAGGTTTTGGACGGAAAAAGACGTAGTGGAGCATCTTCTGCAGACAGGCGCAAAATGTGCACGCCCGGGACGATGGCGGTCTGATCCCGCTTCACAACGCCTGCTCGTTCGGCCACGCCGAGGTGGTGAGTTTGCTGCTGTGCCAGGGCGCCGACCCGAACGCCCGAGACAACTGGAACTACACGCCGCTCCACGAGGCCGCCATCAAAGGGAAGATCGACGTGTGTATAGGTAAGAGACCCTGTATATATCTCGCGTGGCATGGCAACTGTAGTGCATCAGCCAAGACGAGTTTGGTTTGCTTTTGTAGCAGCGCATCGGTGCCGGACAAACCTGTAGTTTTGCACTGAGCAAAACCGCTGTATGTTACCTGAAGTTCCTCCTCCTCACCAGTGTTACGCCAACCGTGATTTCTTCCGCATTACTGATGATGAATCGAATCTGGAGATAATAAATTAATTTCGTAAATGAATACTTTTCATGTTTCTGATAACTAACTAACTGTAATAGATGTTATAATTATCTGTTCTTAAAATATCTCCTTTTAATACAATTATTGGCTGTTTAATATAAATTTTTTTCCTGGAAATAATTGTTTTAACTAAATTTTTTAATGAATTTCCTGTTCTTTTTAATTGGTAAGTGTAAAATATGGGACGTGGCTCCTTTAAGAATTGTGTTCCGGTTGCTTTTCCATATAAACTGGTGATGCGGTGTTTAGGTTATACGGAAGCGCATTGCGTTCCCAAAAGAAAAATGTGCTTTATTGCGTAATACGGATTTTGGGAATGCGATGCGCTTGCGTAAAGTTCCATACGGTAATATACGCTAATATAGTGAGGAGATCGTACCTGTTGTGAATGCGCAGCTAGTAGGCGTTATTTGTGGAAATTTAGGAAGTGTGAGTGGACGCACTGAACGTTTATTTATTCATTTGTTGTTCGGGTTTCGTTCATTTGCCAACACAACGCAGAGTGAAGGAGCAGATCACTCACATAGTAACACACACTGCGTTAATCACACGTTAATAACATTAGTGCTGTTAAAGTGAATTTGCGTTAACGTGTTAATAACTTTGACATCACTAATGTAGCTACTTATAGTTTCTCTATGGAGATTATTAATCCAATTCCTGAACACATGCATCTCATAGGGGGGGGGGGTTTAATGACGTGGCATACGCACATGTATATGAGAATTCTTGGTTTGTTTTTTATTTATATTTTGGTCTGCCGGGTGGGTGTTTACTTTTAAATAAAATGTCCATCCATTTACCCGCACTTGTTTAATTTATTTTGTATAAGTACCTATAAATTACGTTTTCATTATATCAGTAATAAATAAATACATTTCTAATTAAGTCATGCAATATTTATAAGTAATTGTGATTCACACATTAGTTTTTATAGTTATGCACAAGACCCCATATGGCGTGTGAAGGGTTTTTTTTTTCCACCCAAAAAAAGTTTGATCTATTTATTTATTTATTTATTTGAAGAATATGACCATCTGGTTAGGGAACGTTGTATTTTTAGTGGGCTTGCCATAAAGTGGTCAACATGCAACTAAGCTGCCGCCCTTGGGTCCTTGAGCAAGGCATTTAACCTTCTGAGCTCCAGGAGGATCAAGGCCGACCCTGCGCTCTGACCCCAACTTCCAAATACAAGCTGGGATATGCGACGATAAAAGTATTCCTCTCACAGGATCAATAAAGTATGTATAAAAAAATATAATAGATTAATAAATAATCATAATGTGAAAACTACATTACTGTCCTTCATAGGCTGCTCTCATGGATGCGATGGTTGGATAAAAAAGTAAAAAAAAAACAAACCTGGATTTTAAGAAAAAAATGTAGATTTGTCTATATATATATATATATATATATATATATATATATATATATATATAGATATATAGCTATATATATATATATATATATAGGGCAAGGTGGCTTAGTGGTTAGCACGTTTGCCTCACACTGCCAGGGGTCCGGGTTCGATTCCCGTTCTCGGCCATGTGTGTGTGGAGTTTGCATGTTCTCCCCTCAGGGAGGTTTTTCTCCGGGTTCTCCAGTTTCCTCCCCGGTCCAAAAACATGCACGGTAGGTTGATTGGCACCTTGGAAAATTGTCCCCAGTGTATGAATGTTTGTGATTGTGAATGTGTGTGTGTGTGTGTGTGTGTGTGTGTGTGTGTGTGTGTGTACGTGGTACGGTGATGGGTTGGCATTCCATCCAGGGTGTATCCTGCCTTAATGCCCATAGACGCCTGAGATAGACACAGACTCTGTATATGTGTTATTAATATATATGTTCTATGTTATTGGTCAAGGAAAACCTTCCATAATGTGAATTCATAGATCTTCAAAGCCGATGTTGTATTTTCGACCTTGAAACACACATTAGGTGACCCAGTCAACTCAAATATCCAAATATTTTTAAACTTGTATTATTAAACGTAATTATTAAAACTGTTTGAACAAGTGCAAAAAGGGCTGCACGATTAATCAGAAAACAATCACGCTCTCCATCCGTACATATATGATCTCTTTTTTGAAATGACGGCGATTCACTTCCGAGTACGCAGAAGTATAAATGTTCACGCTCACGGCGTCGGCTACCTGTGTCGGCTACAGCGTTCACTCCACGCAGAAGGACTAGAAGTAAATAACCAGCCTCCCTGCGTTCACATTCATGCTACGTTCACACGCTATTGCTATTTTAAATAATAATATAATAGAATATCCTTTATTATCATTTTATACATTACAGCACAGTGAAAATCTTTTTTTCGCATATCCCAGCTTGATGTTGGTAGCTGGGGTCAGAGCGCAGGGTACAGCCATGATGATACGGCGCCCCTGGAGCACAGAGGGTTAAGGGTCTTGCTCAAGGACCCAAGGGCGGCGGCAGCTTGGCCATACCGGGGCTCGAACCCGGATCTTCCGATCAGCAGCCCAGCGCCTTAGACCACGGAGCTACAGCGCCTTAGACCACGGAGCTACACCCCCTCCCTCGTTGGTACACCCTTCGTTGGTACAAGATCATCCTATACAAGACCATCCGTCTCCATGATATTTCTACATTACTGTCCTTCGTAGGCTGCTTTCACTCTCACTTAATCAGATGCACCATCATGTGGACACATGTGGCCATCAGTACAACAGCAATGAATCTGGTTGGATGCGTGTGTCAGTGCTTTTGTTAAAAAATAAACAAACCTGGATTTTAAGAAAAAAAAATTGTGTGTGTGTGTGTGTGTGTGTGTGTGTGTGTGTGTGTGTGTGTGTGTGTGTGTGTGTGTGTATATATATATATATATATATATATATATATATATATATATATATATAATATATCGGGCACGGTGGCTTAGTGGTTAGCATGTTCGCATCACACCGTTATTATTGTATTGTTAATAATATATTATTATATTGGTGACAATAATAGTTATTGGTAGAATATTTTTTTTTATACTTTTTTTTGTATTTGTGGACAGTATTTTTTTGTGCGAGAGAATTGTGATCTCGGTTCCCATGGAGGAAAATCATGATTCACATTTTGGCAAGGATCGTGCAAGGCTAAGTTCAACAACAACACGTGTGTGTGCATTTCCCCGATAGTTCAAACAATGCAGAAATTACTTATATCAAAGTGCTTGTTTTTTATTTTTAAAGGTCTCTGTGCATACACAGTATACGGATGTAATAAAGTGCACATCTGTCCGGCCTTCTGTTTATGTTGCCCAAATGTCCACAGTGATAATAGCTTTATCTTATTGGTCAACAAAGTGCAGTGTGAAACATCACTGTGCTGAACTACAGCAACACCACAAGTGCAGCAACACTATTACACTACACCACTCAGGGTGTGGGACATGTGGCATTTAAAATGCAGTGCAAACATTTGCAGAGTGGAATTAATGCACCAAAACAAGTATATATTGATATTTATTTTACCCTTTCGAACCAGGCAGATTTGAAGTCGTGTGGCTTATAGTCCAGATAATACGCTACTTAACGAAGTGTCTCGGTAGGTACACGAGATGTATGGTTTTAATTTCTCAGCGTTTTGCTTGAGGAGCAGTTTTCAACAAGGGTTAAGCGCGTGTCATTTTTCTTGATTAGCACTGCTCGGTGTTTTACACGCTGCTTAGAGAAGTAATCACTTCTTTTTCCGCCGCTGTGTTTTATTTATTTATTTATTTATTTATTTAAATGCTTTCACAAGTTCAGTCTTTATTCTAGCCTATGCTTTTTGAGCTCTTACATTTTCTGTGAGTGTGTGTGTGTGTTTTCTGTTTCTGTACGCATTATTTTAAAACATGACAGTTTTATTTAATAGTTTACTTTGAGTAGGATTTAAATGTTGCTATGGAATTGCATGCGGTCTGCTGAAATAAACTTGTGGTGTTTGTGTTGCTATGGTATTCCTAAAGATGGACAAATATTGTCATATAAATTGAATATCTGATTTATTTATTTTAAAAGAGAAAAGAGGGAATTCTATTTTGGATACCGAGGGGAAAATGTCTCCTAATAATCTCGTAAACAAGTTGTTCGGATTTGTCAGAGTGCTGCCATGTCGTGTTATGTATTTAGGAAGTACAGGGTGGGCGGAGCACTACAGAAGCTCCAAGGTGAGGTCACAAAATCGTAAGCTTTTCGTATTTTCAACATCGGCATCAACCATAAACTCGAATTAATCCATAATGACGATTATAATCTCCCAGCTCGAGCTTCATCACAGACATGTATCTCATGCAGAAACCCATTGAACAGTAGGTATAGCTTTAGGTATTCCATGTGGCTAAGAGGTTTCTATGGAATTCCAGTTGGATACTTGAGGGTTGCTATGGAATTGGATGTTGTGCTGGAATTCCAAATGTTTGCTGGGATGTTGATATGGAATTCTATGCAGTTGTTGCTATGGAATTCCAAATGTTTGCTGGATGTTGCTGTAGTATTCTGTGGTTGTTGCTATGGAATTCCAAATGTTTGCTGGGATGTTGATATGGAATTCTATGCGATTGTTGCTATGGAATTCCAAATGTTTGCTGGGATGGTGATATGGAATTCTATGTGGTTTTTGCTCTGGAATTCCAAATGTTTGCTGGGATGGTGATATGGAATTCTATGTGGTTGTTTCTCTGGAATTCCAAATGTTTGCTGGGATGTTGATATGGAATTCTATGTGGTTGTTGCTATGGAATTCCAAATGTTTGCTGGGATGGTGATATGGAATTCTATGTGGTTTTTGCTATGGAATTCCAAATGTTTGCTGGGATGTTGATATGGAATTCTATGCGGTTGTTGCTATGGAATTCCAAATGTTTGCTGGGATGGTGATATGGAATTCTATGTGGTTTTTGCTATGGAATTCCAAATGTTTGCTGGGATGTTGATATGGAATTCTATGTGGTTGTTGCTATGGAATTCCAAATGTTTGCTGGGATGTTGCTGTAGTATTCTATGTGGTTATTTTTCGATCCTATGAGATCATCTTGATCTCCATGCATTGTCAGTTAAAGGTTTCGGAATAAAAATGGGATCATTTCTGCTCGAGTGGGAGCAAGGGTTGGAAAAGGATGAAGGTGGCACGGATTATAGCAGTGTTGCAACATCCTCTTTGATAGAACCCAGCTTTAGCCGGCCATATAGTAAACATAAAAGCCGCCTGTCGAGCTGTTCATGCATCCAGGGGCAGGTTTATATTGTCATATTCAATTGTCATATTTGTACGCAGCAGGTGTTTGAAGACGTTTTTGCATGCCGCAAGTGTAGCGTGATCCCAGACTAATGCTGAACAAGGACACGCTTATAAATACACTCCATGGCCCGAAATGTGTGGATCGCTGAATATGAAACGCACTCCAGTGCAGAATTATTGTTCCTGTCTGTGTTTTAATAACCTCTACCTGTCTGGGAAACTTTTGCAGTAGATGTTGCAGAACATTTGTGAAAATTCGACCACTTTTAGAGCTTTGTAGTTTGGACACGGATGTGTTCATGAGAAATTCACACAAGCGCACTAATTTTATTGACGTGCGCTGATCGCGGAGCTCGTTACCATGTTAGTGATCTGCTCCTTCATTCCACCTGGTGTCAGCGAATGAAACAAGACCCGAACAACAAAGACTCCTCTGGGCACTTTTCATTCTGACCAAATGAATAAAGAAACTTCAGTCCATGTCCTTCCCAGATCACTTCAGCAGTGACCTTTCCTCATTCCTCGCTCTTACTGCTTTTAATGTTAGGATGGAAAATAAAAGGGGTGATGGATTTTATTTATTGTGTTTTATTAACAAAAAAAAATACCCAGCAACGTACATCCACTCATTCATTCATCTTCTACCGCTTTATCCGATCTTCCCTCGGGTCACGGGGAGTCTGTGTCTATCTCAGGCGTCTATGGGCATTAAGGCAGGATACACCCTGGATGGAATGCCAACCCATCGCAGGGCACACACACACACACACACACACACATTCATACACTAGGGACAATTTTTCAAGGTGCCAATCAACCTACCGTGCATGTTTTTGGACCAGGGGAGGAAACCGGAGAACCCGGAGAAAAACCCCCTGAGGCACGGGGAGAACATGCAAACTCCACACACACATGGCCGAGACAGGAATCGAACCCGGACCCTGGCGGTGTGAGGCGAACTTGCTAAGCCACCGTGCCCCTTGTACATCCACTCACGCTTCCTAAATTTCCCCGAATTGCACCTACTACTCAACACCGGAAATACGCCGCCGAGCCGACCAATCCCAGACCTGGCGCTCTGCGTCGATGTGACATAATTACTATTTTGGAGAGGTGCGCGTCAGGTTACGGCGTAGGTTACAGTATAGGGTAGGCGTTGACGCGTAGGATACGCCGTAGCCTCGACACAGTAGTATGAAAACAGTCTATACTCGGAAGTACATCTGCGTCATATATGTATATATCTATATCTATATCTATATCTATATATCTATATCTATATCTATATATATATATATATATATATATATAGATATAGATATAGAGAGAGAGAGAGAGAGTCGTACACACACACACACACACACACACACACATATATATATCTGGCCGTGGTGGCTTAGTGGTTAGCACGTTCACCTCACACCGCCAGGGTCCGGGTTCGATTCCCGTCTCGACCATGTGTGTGTGGAGTTTGCATGTTCTCCCCGTGCCTCAGGGGGTTTTTTTCTCCGGGTTCTCCGGTTTCCTCCCCCCGGTCCAAAAAACATGCACGGTAGGTTGATTGGCATCTTGGAAAATTGTCCCTAGTGTATGAATGTGTGTGTGTGTGTGAATGTGTGTGCCCTGCGATGGGTTGGCATTCCATCCAGGGTGTATCCTGCCTTAATGCCCATAGACGCCTGATATAGGCACAGACTCCCCGTGACCCGAGGGAAGATCGGATATAGCGGTAGAAGATGAATGAATGAATGAATGAAAGAATATATAGCTAATTGTCTATACTTTAAGCTTGACACCTGAGATTCAGTGCACAAATATCTTGAGGGTATTTAGAGGACAAACACTTTTTGTTTACAACGATTAACCTGCACAGCTAATCTTAAAGCCACTTGATAACCAATTTACTGAAACACTCGCCATCCTATAATAACCCCCACATCACACAGGCCCATTATGATGGTATACGCGCTCTGTTTGTTTTATTGCCCGTATTGGTTTTCATTGCATCTCTATTATTAGAATAATTGAATAAGTTCCCCGGAATGAAGAGAGATTAGTGCTTTAGAGGTGTGCTCAGTCCGACTCCACAGCTCGCGGGATTCCAGCTGAACCAATCTCCCTTTCGCGCAGCATGTGTCCTGTAGAGAAAAGGGAAGGTAATGGAACAAGGTATTGCAATGCAGAATAAGTGTACCAGTAGAAATATCTGATTATTTTTTCCCTTCAAGACTGTTTTTATACTTTCAGCTCGACATGCCTTTTTTTTTTTTTTTTTTTTTTTTGGTCCACAAAATCAGATTTAGCACCCCATCTCGTACATCACTGTCGGCAGAGGAGCTCGTTCACCTTAACCTTGTTTTTATGAGCAGGGCAGCTGGCGAGCCTCCCGACAGTAAAAACTCCAACTCGCCGTCCTGGTACACATCAACAGTAAAACCCAGAAAGTGTGTTCCAGCGCTTGTGCGGTGTAAGCAATCCCCTGCTGTTGTTAAGGTGTTCCAGGGGGTTGCTGGGTAATTGCTGTGGTATTGCGCGGTACCAATCCTCATTATCCATTAATTCGAGTTTATGTCTGTTGAAAACGGGACGTTTACGTTTTCACCTCGGTTTGCCACGGCAAGCTTCCACAGTACTTGCGAAATATTAAATACAGCATGTCATTGTGCTCTGACCAATCAGAAGAGCTCGTTTCCAAGAGGGGGCGGGGTTTCATCAGTCATATGGAAACGGCTCAGGTTTGTAACTTCAGACGTTCAACAAACCAAAGCCCCGCTGTCATTGCTTGGGTAATGACCAATCTGAAGAGCTCGTTTCCAAAAGGGGCGTAGTTTTCAGGTTTTCACAACAGGTATGATCTCCTCACTATATTAGCGTATGTTACCGCATGGAATTTTACGGAAGCTCATCACATTCCCAAATCCATATTACGGAATAAATCACATTTTTCGTTTGCGAATACAATGCGCTTCCGTATAACCTAAACGTATCACCAGTTTATATGGAAAAACAACCGGAACACAATTCTTAAAGGAGCCACGTCCCATATTTTACACTTAAAACCAACACTAAACAAAGTAACATTGAAATCAATATTAAATAATCAATAATTTAATATTAATAATGAATATTAAAGGGAGAGATCTGTTAGTTAGTTAGAGTATTAGCAACATAAAGAATTTATTTATTGTACATTAAAAACGTAAACATGCAATTAATGTGTGATTAATCACAAGATAACACACGATAAGATAGGTCATCGTGTCGTTATTCATCAGTCGTATGGAAAATGGTTCAACAAGTCAACATTTATCTAAAGTTGTGGCGACTAAATGAAGCAGCACGACTCATTTATTCCAGCACCGCAAACACAAACCACGTTGTTGAATGGGGAGGTGTGTGTGTGTGTGTGTGTGGCGCTGCGGGATAAACATAACAGCAGGAAACCCCAAAACACCTACTATAAACATGACAAACCCCAAAAACACCCACTATAAACAGGTACAAATAGCACCCCCCCCCTCCAAAAGGGGCGTAGTTTTCAGGTTTTTAACGTCAGACATTCAATAAGTCAAATCCCCAAAGTGTGTGTGTGTGTGTGTGTGTGTGTGTGTGTGTGTGTGGCGCTGCGGGATAAACATGACAAACCCCAAAAACACACACTATAAACAGGTACAAATAGCACCCCCCCCTCCAAAAGGGGCGTAGTTTTCAGGTTTTTAACGTCAGACATTCAATAAGTCAAATCCCCAAAGTGTGTGTGTGTGTGTGTGTGTGTGTGTGTGTGTGTGGCGCTGCGGGATAAACATGACAAACCCCAAAAACACACACTATAAACAGGTACAAATAACGCCCCCCCTCCCCCCCCTGCCCGTATCCAAAATCAATTTTGTCTAAAAAAAAAATGAGAGGTTCAAGTTATATGATGTATCGGCCGGCTCTAATTCCCAGTAATATAACCTCTATATAGCGCTCTAATCTAAATGTATCAGTGATGCTGCTTATACAGTAAACCAGCACAGAGTTTACTCTTCACATGGCACTTGAGCAGCAGTGCCTACTTTAGTGATCCCGTATTCCTACCACTAGTGCGTGTGGTCCAAGGGCGGAGGTTAAACTTCATACTGCTGATTCTTCACCTAACCCTTAGGACTGATTGATAAGCTGTGGGAGGCGCGTGTGTGTGCGTGGCGCTGCGGGATAAACATGACATCGGCAAAACCCCCCAAAAAACACCCACTATAAACAGTGCACCCCCCCCCCCCCCCCCCCCCCCCCCCCCCCCCCCCCCCCCCCCCCCCCGGTATTAACAAAACAACCCCATAAATTAAGTCTGTGATTCATGACACATCGCCAAAAGTGTGGTGTGTGTGTGTGGGGGGGGGGTGGTTATTTGTACCTGTTTATAGTGTGTGTTTTTGGGGTTTGTCATGTTTATCTCGCAGCGCCACACACACACACACACACACACACTTTGGGGATTTAAATCTTGAGTATTGGGATAAATAGTAGCTGCTGTGGAAACACTAAAGCTGTAGATTTTCAGATTTACCAGGTGAACGTGACATTTATAGCAAACTGAAACACTGAGATTATGCTTCGATTTATTTATTTTTTTATTAATTTAACGCTGTTGTAGTTGAGATAGTAACACCCATCTCTCTCTCTCTCTCTCTCTCTCTCTCTCTCTCTCTCTCTCTCTCTCAAAAAGTCACTCTGTCAAACTTTCCACCTAAAACAAGAGAGAGAAAACACACAGCGCTAATAATACACCGCTTTGAGTTGTAACATCAGATCTGGCAGATCCGAGCGCTTCGCTCACCGCTGCTCTTTAACGCTAATGAATAAATCATGCCCGCACTCCGTGCTCATTAGTGTCGCGTCCCGGCTCCGGTTCAGGAACCCCAGTCTTGTCGAGAGAGAGAGCAGCTGGAGAGGATTTCAAAAACCGGACGCTGTTTAATGGCAGTCTTTAGTTGAAAGACGGATGAGGCTTATGGAGGCCGTGGCAGTGTTTCAGTAGAAGGACATGTCAGGACTTTCTTTTTTTTTTTTCTTTCTTTTTTTTCTTTTTTTTTCTTTTTTTTTTTACTGCCCGTGTGATGAACGATTACAGCAGCAGCTTCAGCCGTGACAACAAACTCTGTGACTCCACAGAATAGGCACCCAGTAACCGTGTTAGTTTTACCTGTTTTACCTGTTTAGCAGCTCATATATATATATATATATATATATATATATATATATATATATATATATATATATATATATATATATATATGTATAATGTTAGTGCTGTCAAGGTTATTAATGCATTAACGCAAATTCACTTTAACGGCACTAATGATTATTAACGTGTGATTAACGCAGTGTGCGTTACTATGTGAGTGATCTGCTCCTTCACTCTGCGTCGTGTTGTGCGAATGAACGAAACCCAGAACAACAAAAAAGAACAAACAAATAAATAAATGTTCAGTGCATCCACTCACACTTCCTAAATTTCCCCCAATTACGCCCCCTAGCTGCGCATTCACAACAGGTATGATCTCCTCACTATATTAGCGTATATTACCGTATGGAACCTTACGCAAGCGCATCGCATTCCCAAATCCGTATTATGCAATAAAGGGCATTTTTTTTTTTGGGGGAATGCAATGCGCTTCTTCGTATAACCTAAACACCGTATCGCCAGTTTATATGGAAAAGCAACCGGAACACAATTCTTAAAGGAGCCACGTCCCATATTTTTACACTTAAAACAACCACTAAACAAAGTAACCAATAATCAATAATTTAATATTAATAATGAATATTAAAGGGAGAGATCTGTTAGTTAGTTAGAGTATTAGCAACATAAAAAGTATTTATTTATTGTACATTAAAAACGTAAACATGCAATTAATGTGTGATTAATCACAAGATAACACACGATAAGATAGGCGCGGTTTCATCAGTCGTATGAAGAAGTTTGTGGCGACTAAATGAAGCAGCACGACTCATTTATTCCAGCACCTCAAACAAACCACGTTGTTGAATGGGGAGGTGTGTGTGTGTGTGTGTGTGTGTGTGTGTGTGTGTGTGTGTGTGTGTGTGTGTGTGTGTGTGTGTGTGTGTGTGTGTGTGTGTGTGTGTGTGTGTGTGTGTGTGTGTGTGTGTGTGTGTGTGTGTGTGTGGCGCTGCGGGATAAAACATGACAACGGCAAACCCCAAAAACACCCACAACAAACATGACAAACCCCAAAAACACCCACTACAAACGGGTACACATAGCACACACGCCTGCGAATTCATCTTCTACCGCTATATCTGATCTTCCCTCGGGTCACGGGGAGTCTGTGTCTATCTCAGGCGTCTATGGGCATTAAGGCAGGATACACCCTGGATGGAATGCCAACCCATCGCAGGGCACACACACACACACACACTCACATTCACATTCACACACACACATATTCATACACTAGGGACAATTTTCCAAGGTGCCAATCAACCTACCGTGCATGTTTTTGGACTGGGGAGGAAACTGGAGAACCCGGAGAAAAACCCCCTGAGGCACGGGGAGAACATGCACAAACTCCACACACACACGGCCGAGACGGGAATCGAACCCGGATCCTGGAGGTGTGAGGCGAACGTGCTAACCACTAAACCACCGTGCCCCATTATTTATTTATTTATTTATTTATTTATTTTTTTTTTTTTTTTGGGGATGAGTAACAGATGACCTATGAGTCACAGAAGCGCCGGCAGCATCACCATAATGTGGAACGGTGTGGGTTTTTTTTTTTTCCCTTTTTTTTTTTTGCAAAGAATACAAGTTGTAAGAGCTGACTAGATGTATTTTTTTTTTTTGATGAACCTCATTTCACACACTTTCCGATTCCGTGCGATTCCACGTTTGCACAGGTGAGGACACGGCATTCAGGCGAGGATTTAAACACCCGATCCGTGATGTCGCAGTGGGCCAAAAAAAAAAATCAGGGATGAAAGGGGGAAGCGAATGGAAACGCATTCCGGTTGTAAACGCCACCCGCGAGACTGTTTAAAGGACAACGCTGTCATGCTGATAGAAAAATTCTATTCATTTATTGTAGGGCTGTAAATCGACTCGTAGCCTGCGATACGTTCAATATAGATATGATGTAGAGCCGGAGGATTAAAATTGTCATTATCGATTTTTGTGGTTTATATCTGTTGAAAACAGGAAATTTACGCTCGGTTCGACACAGCAGGCTTCGGTCATTCTGGTATTTTTGAAATACTACATACAACGTAGCAACGCTCTGACCAATCCGAAGAGCTCGTTTCCAAGAGGGGGGCGGGGTTTCATCAGTCGTACGGAAACGGTTCGCGTTTGCAACTCCAGACGTTCAGCAAACCAAAACCCCCGCTGTAACATTTATCACAGATATCACATATAATCACTGAAAACTACCCCCCCCCTAACACACCTCCCGCAACAGGGGGGCGGTAACCCACGGTTGGACTCTGGACCTGAAGATCATGGTTTCAAACCCCACCACCACCACCAAGCTGCCGCTGCCGCTAGTGGGCCCTTGAGCAAGGCCCTTAACCCTCAATTGATCAGTTGTAAGTCGCTAATACGATGCAGGGAGATGCCGTGGACAGAAATATAACGTACAGCAATTCAGCATGGTGCAGATACATATCTATATATAAATATTACAATGATCACTTTCTAAACAATAAATAAATTTAGAAGGGGGGGGGGGGGGGGGGATTGGTGGCCCCATATAAGAGGAACATTTACAATCTTTTACA
>JACRUU010000024.1:13206027-13211027 GCA_030449085.1 Kryptopterus vitreolus
ATTTGGGAATGCAGGGCGGTTCCGTAAGGTTCCATACGGTAATATACACTAATATAGTGAGGATAGCATACCTGTTGTGATTGCGCTGCTAGTAGGCGTAATTGGGGGAATTTAGGAGTGGATGCATGTTGCTGTGTTTGTCTATATATATATATATATATATATATATATATATATATATATATATATATATATATATCTATATATATATAAACTTGTTTTTGTTCTTTCTTGTCTAAGGTTAGGCATGAGAAATGACAAAAGTCTACAGGGTCTACAGGAGTGTGTCCGTAATCTCTATCTGCTATATAAGTGCACTCTTGTTTATTATTGTTGTTGTTGTTGTTTTTATGGGCTGTATGTCTGACTTGAGGGCACATGGTGAGGATTTAATATTAAAGCTTTACATGCAGACTTTATAAGTCACTACAGACTTTCATTCTGATCACAAGTAATCCTGCACCATAAAACGAGGGGGACGAAACTCTTGATTCCACCATTTTCAACAGACAAACACTTGTAATATCATTCAAGGCAAGTGGCTTTGATAGCCCTAGGCAGACTTAGACACTGGACTATATTAAGTGCACTTGGGCAAACAATGCAACGCAATACAGTGAGCAGTGTAGTCAGTCTAAAAGCTTTGATACGCATATTCTCCTGCATGTCGATGGGTCTTCACTAAATTCTTGAACACAACATGGGTAAAAGAGTGTGGACACTTATTATAAAGATTTGCGCTTCCCATTGCGTGTTATAATAACCTCCAGTCTTCTACAAGATTTTGGAGGTCTGGAAAGTGCACGAATAGGAACAAAACGACGGTGAAATACAGCCTTCAGACCTTTCATTAATTTTCTCCAGTAAACGGCAGGAAGAATGGGACTTCAACAAAAAACAGCAAATTATACCCAATAAACCCTACTATTAAAATAAATATTCACTGTAACTTTACAACAAGCCATGAGCAAGTGGTCTACTCCCGGTGCCGGTTATTTTCACGACGATTTTAGAGATGATAAAGCAGAGCCAAGATGAGTGGCATTGTCCAACAGAACAAAATTATTATTTATATGTATATACATGTGTGTGTGTGTGTGTGTGTGTGTGTGTGTGTGTGTGTGTGTGTGTGTGTATGTGTATATATGTATATAATATATATATATATATATATATATATATATATATATATATATATATATATATATCTATATTATATATAAACACACACACACACATGTATATACATATAAATAATAATTTTGTTCTGTTGGAAGATGACACTTATCTTGGCTCATATATATGTGTGTGTGTGTGTGTGTGTGTGTGTGTGTGTGTGACTATAGACTTATCCTCTGTCTCGTTTTCTCAGGTTTTTAATTTCTCCTTCTCATTTTCACCATTTGTTCTGTCATTAATAACCTTTAAAAAGGGCAGAAGAATGTAAATAGAATAGCTGAAAGGTGTAAAAGAGGGGGAAAACATCAATATATGAAGTCTGTTTTTCTTTTTTTTGTTCTTTTTCTTTCAGGCAAGCTGAAATGTTCGACTAGCTTTTACTAGTTTTAAGTAAAGACCATATTTATTGATTTTCTTGTGGGCATGACTAGACCAAAGAAAGAACCATGTTTACCTCCCTTCTCTCTCTCTTCCTTCCTTTCTTTCTTTATGTATGCTGTGGAGGGGAAAAACAGCTACAGAAATGCCAGCAGTTTGTGAATTCTGGCTCTGACATTTCTACAACTTCAGCTACACTCCACTACATAATTGGTCTTGACATGAGCGAGGCATAGAACAGTTCTTTTTCTCTCTCTCTTTCCATTCAGTTGTTTTTGTTTGGTCCTGCCTACAATATATATATATATATATATATATATATATATATATATATAGAGATATAATATATATAAATATATATATATATATATATATAATATATATATATATATATATATATATATATATATAACATGTGTAAAGCAATAAAAACACACGTCTAATGTGAGACCCCGAACATGACGAGGATAAAGCAGATGTATTGTACATCACCACACTTTAATGTTAATTCCTCTGCCCTTTTGCTCACGCCTACAATCACAGTAAAAATATTACACTCAGCTTCTTTTCCCCCCTCTTCATCCTTCTCGGTCTTAATCTCGACCCGATGCCCTGTGAATCCTTCCAGCAAACGTTCTCCAAAAAAAAAAAACACAACTAAAACGTCAATAGAAAATGTCATTATTTGTATATTTTGTATCAGTTGATCATATTTAATTCAGTTCATTTGAAGAGCTGCTAACGATGGTCTTAAAGCAGCTTTACAAGAGATAAGAGAGAGAGAGAAAGAAATGAGAAAGAAACCTTGAAAGAACGAACAGGGCAATAAATCCTCACCTGGGTGGCACCGAATAATCTATTCATTGCCGTATCCATCATTGTTGAAGTGTTCGCTGATGGAAACCCAAAGTTTATGCAAGCTATGATCCTGAGCCCTGTTCATATTAATAAGTCAAAATCCATCCTATATATATTTATTATGTATAACTATTTACCCGGGGGCTACGGTGGTTTAGTGGTTAGCACGTTCGCCTCACACCGCCAGGGTCCGGGTTCGATTCCCGTCTCGACCATGTGTGTGAGAGGCGCAATTAGGATGGACACCGCAAAGTGCACAGGCTCGCCGGAATAAATAAATAAATAAATAAATAAATAAATACCGTCGCCTGGCTCTCATATCAAACAGAAGGTGCTTGAGGGGTCGAGGCAGTGCATCACTCACCCTGATGGAAAAATCAACTCCGAGCTCCACATGAGTAGAAAATGCATTCGGAGCTGCCGCCATCCAATAAAAGACTGAACTCGGATAACAAACAGCTATTGGGAGACTTTTGGGGAGCAGGAAGAAATGCTCTCTCCATATCGCCGTGTGTATAAATAGCGCAAACCGTCCCTCGCCAGCTACTCCACTACTCCTCCTCATAATTGTTATAGATCCACTTTTCTTATTCCCAGGCATCAGGGCCGAATGACTGTAATAGACCCCGGCTGCCGTACATCATCACCACCACCACCATCATCATCATCACCATCGCCTCCTGGCTCTTTACTATCCGGCGCCTTTTGCGAGATGCACTAAACGAGAGGTGTAAATCTTCGAACCCGACGCTGCCTGCATCTCTGATGAGTCCTAGGACGAGCGCCTAGAAAGCGTCTGCTGTATACGGAGAGAATAGTTCACTACTTTTTATATACTTATATAATTATATACTTTATTTATTTATCATTCATTCATCTTCTAGCGCTTTATCCGATCTTCCCTCGGGTCACGGGGAGTCTGTGCCTATCTCAGGCGTCTATGGGCATTAAGGCAGGATACACCCTGGATGGAATGCCAACCCATCGCAGTACACACCGTACACACACACACACACACACACACACACACACACACACACACACACACACACATTCGTACATTAGGGACAATTTTCCAAGGTGCCAATCAACCTACCGTGCATGTTTTTGGACCGGGGGAGGAAACCGGAGAACCCGGAGAAAAACCCCATGAGGCACGGGGGGAACATGCACAAACTCCACACACACATGGCCGAGAGGGGAATCGAACCCGGATCCTGGGAGTGTTAGGCGAATGCTAAGCCACCGTGCGCCATTACTTTATTTATATACTTGTATATAATATACATATTTATATACTTTTTATAGATAAAGTGAATACAGTGGTGCCTCCGCTAACATCATTAATCTATTGCTATAGCTGAGGCACCACTGTACTGTACATGTGTATACCAGGGGTCGGCAACCCGCGGCTTGTGAATCGGCTCCCAGTGCTGTATGTAAATCCTTAAGGAGTATTTAAATATGAGCGGTGCTGGCGTGGGAGTATGAAACGAGAAACTTGGCTGGGTTTTGTGGCTCCCGGTGTTTACTGTGGGAAACGCGTTCAAATGGGTGGTAAAGGTCGCCGACTCCTAGTATATACACTAGTACAAAGTAAATATAAGCACTAAATAGCCTACTCTATTGTTCGCGGATGGCTTTCCTGATTTACAATAAATATGCGCTTGACTCGCCAACTGTCCTGGAGAGACAGAGGGGAACCCTTACAGGTGGAATCCCGACGTTAACTGGAAAAACGACGTTAGCCGAGGCACCGCTGTACCGAGATAAATCGCTATTTAAATCGCTACCCTTAACATATAGATGATCTTTAAAGCGTTGTTCGTTGTTCGAGGTGGTGGCTTCATTATTAAGGCATTGCACTTCTGATCTGAAGGTTGCAAGTGCAAATCCTCGGGCCCCTGTGCAAGGCCCTTAACTCCATAGGTGATCAAGTCAAGAGGTTTTATTGTCATTTCAACAACATATATCTGACTGTGTACACAGTGAAATGAGACGACGTTTCTCCAGGACCCCGGTGCTGCTACACAAAACAACATATAACACGAACACAACAACACAATGCTGAGGACGAGACTAAGTTTGTCCTAGCTACATAAAGTGCATCGTGTGCAACCTGGTGCAAACAGAAACAGGACTGTGTTCACAACACAAGACAGTGCACAACAAACAACTAACACAATATAAAATAAAATAAAATAAAAAACACAAGAACCACCTAGTGCAAAGTGTTCCAGTTTGGCGAGTGTGCAAAGGAACAATTAGAGCAGCAGTGATAAAAAGTGAATGTGCAAAATGTGCATGTAAACAGGAACACTGTCAGTGAGAGCAGTGTATACAATACACATGTAAAGGCCAGTGATGAGGTAGATAAATAGTATAGCAGTGGAATGCTGTGTGGATGGTGTGTGTGTGTGTGTGTGTGTACGTGTGAGTCCAGTTCCACTTAGTTCTATGTGTTGAGAAATCTGATGGCTTGTGGGGGAAAAAACTTTTGCATAATCTGCTTGTGAGAGCCCGAATGCTTCGGAATCTCTTCCCTGATGGCAATAGTGTAAAGAGTGTGTGTGTGAGGGGTGTGC
>JACRUU010000024.1:13216027-13221027 GCA_030449085.1 Kryptopterus vitreolus
GAAAAATCATTCATTCATTCATTCATCTTCTAGCGCTTTATCCGATCTTCCCTCGGGTCACGGGGAGTCTGTGTCTATCTCAGGCGTCTATGGGCATTAATGCAGGATACACCCTGGATGGAATGCTGACCCATCACAGGACACACACACACACACACACACACATACACACACAATTTTCCAAGGTGCCAATCAACCTACCGTGCATGTTTTTGGACCGGGGGAGGAAACCGGAGAACCCGGAGAAAAAAAAACCTCCCTGAGGCACGGGGAGAACATGCAAACTCCACACACACATGGCCGAGACGGGAATCAAACCCGGACCCTGGCGGTGTGAGGCGAACATGCTAACCACTAAACCACCGTGCCCCTATATATATATATATATATATATATATATATATATATATATATATATATATATATATATATATATATATATATATATATATATATATATAAAATAAGATCAAGGTTCGTCTTGTTGACAGGGAATACACGGGGGTTTCAGCAGGTGTGTGTGTTGGTGTAAATCTGTCTCCGAGATCAGTATCTCTGCAACCCTGCGCAGGACCTTTTCACTATTCAGTCCTACAGATTCCCAGCATCACTCGTGCTTTAGTGCGAGCATTTCCTCGCTCGACTCGAGGTCGAAACCTCGCCATCAGATCGCAATCGAAGACAATATTGAATCCTTTCTCGTCGGCGCGAGACCTCCCCACTTCCTTTTAGTGTGTGGAGCGCTACCGACCGGCTTCACAGGCATGCTGTGCCTACAGCAACACACACACATGCACGGCCTTCATGTGAAGTCTCTGTACAATGTGTTCCAGCAGAGACCTTCGCTGCTTTTTCCACCTTCTAATAAAGCCTCTGGAGATGGGCAGAGTTTCTTCTATTTGTACGGGGTGTTTTTGCTCGGAAGCGCGCGCTGTAGCGCTGACAGAGACACATGACCCACAGACGACCCATCGATCTGAGCTGTTTATTCTCGCTGCTGCGCTGGGAGCAGTGAAGGCTTCTATTCAGCTCCACCTGTAGTAGTCTGTTTATCGATGAATAATGTATATTGCACTTAAAGGCCTTAATCCACCGTGTGTGTGTGTGTGGGCAAATTGTTCAAGCGGTTAACACGCCTCGTGCAGCATGTAGCTTTTTACACCCCGGTGTTTTTGTGCTAACCAGACGCCAGGATAACGCTAATGATAAATGTAAAGGGTGTCTGTTATCGAAGGGGAATCCACAGTGTGAATCGTTACCGCTGAGCATTCTGTTTATCGCGTACAGTGCGAGTAAACAGAGCGCAATCGGCATTATAGAGGATGTATATTGAGAATAGGAAAACGGTTGACCTCGGTTCAGCGAGCTTCCGTAGTTCTCCACCCGCCGGTGATACCGGGGTTCGTCCCGCCGACCTTCTGTTCAGTAACCCAGCGCCTTAAACCGCTGAGCCACGCCCCCTGATAGTAGAGATAAGTGGGTTCTAGTGAAGTCCCACCTTTGGATCCCATTTCATGCAAAAGTTTGGCAGACGCCCTTATCCAGAGCTATGGAGGGTTAAGGGCCTTGCTTAAGGGCCCACTAGTGGCAACTTGGTGATGGTGGGATTTGAACCTGCGATCAATCGATCTTCTGGTCCAAAGGACAATGGCTTAACCACTGAGCTCCCACCACATCGGACTGTAACGCAACTGCAGAAGGACAATCACACAACCAACACTGTTCTGTATCACTCACAATCACACTCTTAATAACACGAGGATCAGGTTCCCGTTTGGAGTCCGGTTCCTCTCAAGGTTCCTCGTTCCATCTAAGGGAATGTGTCCTTTTCCACAGATGCCCCCAGACCAGCTTATCGGGGATAAATACACATAAAAATAAATATAAATAGGGAGGCACGATGGTTTAGCAGTTAGCACGTTCACCTCACACCGCCAGGGTCCGGGTTCGATTCCCGTCTCGGCCATGCGTGTGTGGAGTTTGTATGTTATCCCCGTGTCTCAGGGGGTTTTTCTCCGGTTTCCCGGTTTTCCTCCCCCGGTCCAAAAACATGCACGGTAGGTTGATTGGCACCTTGGAAAATTGTCCCTAGTGTATGAATGTGTGTGTGTGTGTGTGTGTGTGTGTGTGTCCTGCGATGGCATCCAGGGTGTATCCTGCCTTAAGAGTGTGATTGTGAGTGATACAGAACAGTGTTGGTTGTGTGATTGTCCTTCTGCAGTTGCGTTACAGTCCGATGTGGTGGGAGCTCAGCGGTTAAGCCATTGGCCTTTGGACCAGATCATCACAGGTTCAAGTCCCACCATCACCAAGTTGCCATTAGTGGGCCCTTGAGCAAGGCCCTTAACCGTCAATTGCTCAGTTGTAAGTCGCTCTGGATAAGGGCGTCTCCCAAATGCTGTATGAAGTACAATCTCAACTTCGGCATGAAATGGGATCCAATGGTGGCACTTCACTAGAACCCACTTATTTCTACCAGCAGGGGCCGTCGCTCAGCAGTTTAAGGCGCTGGGTTACTGAACAGAAGGTCGGCGGGTCGAACCCCGGCATCACCAAGCTGCTACCCTTGAGCAAGGCCCTTAACCCTTTGTGCTCCAGGGGGCGCCGTACCATGGCTGTATTTACCAATAAAAACAAACACACAAATCCGTAGAGCATGTTTCCCAGCTCTAGTAAACACTATAGTATTTTTTCTCTCCTTCTCTCTCTCCCTCTCTCCCCCTCTCTCTCTCTCTCTCTCTCTCTCTCTCTCTCTCTCGCTCTCTCTCTCTCCTCCTCTCTTTTTTTTTTTTTATCCTCTACTAGAGCTAATAAAGCGCTTGCAGCTTGTCATCTTGCATAAAAGAATCAGCAGCACAGACGCCTGATTCTCTCAGTAATGCTCCCATGTTGGAAAACTGGGACATCAGAGATGTTTGTACATACATGAATAAATATAAACCACGAGGAAACTTTCCATTTACAAATTGGTTCGTCTGCCGTGGCAGATCCCTGCCAACGTGCGGTTACCATGGAAACAATAACGCATTACAGTACAACCAGCATTTTAATATTAAACCATTTTCCCCCTCACACAGTTGTCAATCAACAGCTTCCGGCCAATCAGAACTAAGAACTTTTGTGCCTTTAGAAAGAACCACACACACTTTTTTTTGTTTGTTTTTATTCATTCGTTCATTTTCTAGCGCTTTGTCCGACTTTTCTCTCGGGTCGCGGGGAACCTGTGTCTGTCTCGGGCGTCTTCGGGCACCAAGGCAGGAGTATGGAATGCCAACCCATCGTAGACACATTCAAACACTAGGGACAAGGTGCAAATCAACCTACCGTGCATGTTTTTGGACCGGGGGAGGAAACCAGAGAACCCGGAGAAAAACCCCCTGAGGCACGGGGAGAACATGCACAAACTCCACACACACATGGCCGAGACGGGACGAATCGAACTAAACCCGCCCCTGACCCTGGCGGTGTGAGGCGAACGTGATAACCACTAAACCACTGTGCCCACCCTGATTGATTTCATTCATTCATTCATCTTCTACCACTTTATCCGATCTTCCCTCGGGTCACGGGGAGTGTGTGTCTATCTCAGGCGTCTATGGGCATTAAGGCAGGATACACCCTGGATGGAATGCCAACCCATTGCAGGACACACACACACACACACACACACACACACACACACACACACACACACACACACACACACACACACACACACACACATTCATACACACATTCACACACTAGTGACAATTTTCCAAGGTGCCAATCAACCTACCGTGCATGTTTTTTTGGACCGGGGAGGAAACTGGAGAACCCCGAGAAAAACCCCCTGAGACACGGGGAGAACATGCACAAACTCCACACACACATGGCCGAGACGGGAATCAAACCTCCAACCCTGGAGGTGTGAGGCGAACGTGCAAACCACTAAATCACTGTGCCCACACCGATTAATTAATTAATTAATTTTTGTTTCAATTTTTGAATATTTATTTGTTTGTTTGTGTATTTTTTACATTTGTCCTCCCCCTTCCCAGAATGTACAACACCAGAATTTTTCCGCCAATAAATCGTAGTACAAAGTAAGCGAGATTCTCCCGTTTTGGCGATTTTAATCTGTAGCTGAATATCACGTGAGATAAAGTGAAAAACGGCCGAACAAAGAGCGAAAAAAAAAAAAGATTATCAGAGAGCGCACGCGTTCCCGATGTCCTCATAAGGAAGCGAATTTATTTTTTGCAGAGGAAGCACCTGACAGAGCCCCCCCGCCCCCGCCCCCCGTTTCTCGGAGTCTCCCGTCTTAGGCAGGGCTCGTTCCAGTTAATTGCTTTGTTTAACGGTATTGAGAGGTCGCTTTCGGAAGGAGCCGAGCAGATCAATCCTCTTTTCCAGGATGGAAATGTCTTTAATCAAAGCAATGAAGCGGCGTTTATAAACCTATTCGATGATGACTTAATAAAAAGCTCGGATTGGCTTGGACCGAGCCGTTTGGTGGCATCCTGATCAGATTAAAGGGTCAATAAGGGAAAGTGGCGGAAAGCTGTTGGTTCTTCTCTCACGCTAGTTTGCATACAAATCAGTGCAGCGATGTTCTTCCTGGACGCTATTGACATTTAACCCCTCATACAACCCTACACCCCTCATCAGAGCAACTTGAGTGTGTAAGGGCCTTGCTCAAGGGCCCAATAGTAGCTTGGTAGGAGATTTTCTGCGATTTAAACCTCCTTGATCCAGGGTCGGGGCACGGTGGTTAGAACTTACGCCTCACACCGCCAGGGTCCGGGTTTGATTCCCGTCTGTGTGGAGTTTGTGTGTGTTCTCCCCCGTGCCTCAGGGGTTTTTTCTCCGGGTTCTCCGGTTTCCTCCCGGTCCAAAAACATGCACGGTAGGTTGATTCGCACCTTGGAAAATTGTCCCTAGTATGTGAATGAGTGTGTGTGTGTGTATCCTGCGATGGGTTGGCATTCCATCCAGGGTGTATCCTGCCTTAATGCCCA
>JACRUU010000024.1:13223527-13233571 GCA_030449085.1 Kryptopterus vitreolus
TTATTCTTTGTTGTTCTGGGTTTCGTTCATTCGCCAACACGAAGCAGAGTGAAGGATCAGATCACTTACATAGTAACGCACACTGCGTTAATCACACGTTAATATCATTCGTGTCGTTAAAGTGAATTTACGTCAATTCGCTGATAACACGTTAACTTTGACAGTTCTAGTTATTTATAAACCCTTGCGCGCTGTGAAGAGTAAATATACTGTAAAGTGTTTATGTAGGAGCTGCTTGTGAATTGTAACAGGGGAGGTGAAGCAATATCAGGCCACACACTCCATAGATCAAACTGACCATTGTTTGTTTATTTATTTATTTATTTATTTATTTATTTATTTTTACATTTGTGGCAAGCAGATGTCGCTGCGCCGAGTGCGTTTAAAGTCTCGGCATCTGAATTTCTGCTCGGCGTGTAAAACCCCACATTGTGCAGATCGAGCAGGATCCTTGCGGTGTAGTTGAGGGTGCGGGACACGTTCCCGGGCGCTCTGGGAAAGCTGCCTGGATCCGGCCAGGTGCTGCTGCTGCTGCGCTCTTCGCCATTGGCTTTGCAGTGAGAAAAATGGAGGAGGGAATCGCGGAGCGTCTCAAGCCGATCACCCCCCCCCCACACACACACACACACACACACACACACACTACCCTACCCCTCCCCCGCTTTACTTGACAAGCTTTCTTGAAGCCAGCAGCATTTTTTTTTTTTTTTTTTAAATGGGTCCTCTGTGCCGCCGGATCAGGATGCAGCTCTGTGAGAGGCGTTCTGTGTAAGCAGGCTAAAGGCAGCGCGAGGGAACCTGCGAGCAAAGGAACTCCCAATAGGAGGGGACGGATCTCAATCAATGTTCGGCTTTACTGCCGTCTTCAGGCTTAGTGTCTCTTACCGACGGTCATCGGATTGCGGCAGGGATTTACACTTTCCTGAGAAATGAGTGAGAGAATAAAATATAGACTGGAAGAGAGAAAGAAGGCCAATGCGATGGCTTTTTTTTTCCCTTTCTCCGTTCTATTTTTATGAGCTAAAGATTTTCCCGCACTTTCATTTGCTTGTATTAATCCGCTAAATCTCACGGCCCGTACGAAGAGGATGAACCTCATTACAGCAAGACTGTAATCCATTTAGTGATCCTGCCGTCCGATTTTTATTACAGATCACAAGCGGGCTTAGCTCTGAGCCTTGTGACTGCAGCAAGAAGCCCATTCTCCAATAGGAGCGCTGGTCAGAACCCTATAAAGCAAGCAGCACAATGAAATGATGCTTTATAATGAACTTAGAACTGATTAAAAAAAACATTTTCTATTACATGCACAGGTGAATGAATATGTATATATATCTATATATATTATATATATATCTATATATATATATATATAGAGAGAGAGAGAGAGAGAGAGAGATGTGTATATATACACACACGCGCTATACATACATACATACATACCATACATACATACACACATATGTATGTATGTATGTATGTATTATAACACAAACACTCTATACCTGGGGCACTCATCTCTCTCGCTCTCTCTCTCTCTCTCTCTCTCTCTCTCGCCGTCTCTATATCGGCTCATTTAATATATATATATATATATATAGATATATATATATATGTTGGAGAGAGATGTGTGTGTGTGTATGTATGTATGTATAGATATATATATATATATATATATATATATATATAATAAAAATAACGAATGAATGAATCGATATTCAGCAAAAAAATAAATGAACGAATTAAAGAAGAAAATTAAATGATATTGACATCTTCCAGTTCTACCTTAGTGTAATACTTAAATTGTTATTAAATTGTTCTGATCTGAATATATATCTATATATATATATATATATATATATATATATATATATATATATATATATATATATATATATATATATATCTATATCTATATATATCTATATCTCTATAATATATACTCTATCTATAATATATGAAAATTTCCTTCTTGCCCTCTATCGTAAGACATTCCAGGAGCCGTTAAAAATAAAACTGATTGTGGTCTCGGAGACTGTGCTGATGTAAGGCAGTAATGATGCTATGTGGAGAAGCAGGCTTGGCTGAATCAGAGTGACGCGTCGTTTCAAAACTCCTGAGCTTCCCGAGACCACCACCACCACCACCACCCACCCAAGCCCGCCATCTTATTCAGCGTTGCCATGAGAACAGTGTCGATTCACCGATGTTCCTTCTCACCGATTCTCTCTGTGAACCCCCCCCCCCTAACCCTTTCTGTGACCCCCCCCCCTCATTTTCTTGTTCGGGGGTGGGGGGGAGGAGTCATTTGACAGATGATTTGTTTCATAATCTGCTCTAACTAACCCCAACAACTAACGCCAACCCCCCCGCCCCCCCCCCGCCCCCCCCCCCCACCCCCCCCTCGCCCCCCCCCGCCCCCCCCCCCCCCCCCCGCCCCCCGCAGTGTACAGGTACAGGCGTCCTGCCAATCCAGCCTTAATGTTTTCCAGCACCTTGGATGGGAAGTGATTAATTTTCCCTGCGCCCTTGCAGCTGGAATCATGCTGTTTTGCACAAGACAGTCCAGCTGCTCTGACGCTGGCAGGACAGCACAGGTTCGTCTGATGGAAACTGTTTGTTCCAGGTCGAGGAGACTCCGTCGTACTGTAGCGCTTCGTTTTACCCGACACACTTATAAAAGCAGGGTTTTAGAAGCTAAAACATCAGACAGCTGCTGGGTTCCGAACGCGGCGTTCTCACTCCGGTGTGACGCCTGTGCGTTTTCGCTTACATTCATCAGTCCAGAAACATCGCTGGTGGATTAGCAAAACAAGACCTGCTATTTTTATTGTCGTAGAAAAGCAGTCAAATCCCGTAAACGTTTATTTATTTATTTTTATTTATTCCTACCCCCCCCCCTTCATAAATCTTCATGTCTAATCTGCCAGGACCTTCCTCATGTCCAATCTGCCAGGACCTTCCTTATGTCCAATCTGCCAGGACTGTCCATGTCCAATCTGCCAGGACCTTCCTCGTGTCCAATCTGCCAGGACCTTCCTCGTGTCCAATCTGCCAGGACCTTCCTCGTGTCCAATCTGCCAGGACCTTCCTCATGTCCAATCTGCCAGGACCTTCCTCTTGTCCAATCTGCCAGGACTGTCCATGTCCAATCTGCCAGGACCTTCCTCGTGTCCAATCTGCCAGGACCTTTCTCGTCTCCAATCTGCCAGGACCTTCCTCATGTCCAATTTGTCCAATCTTCCTCTGCCAATCTGCCAGGACCTTCCTCCTCATGTCCAATCTGCCAGGACCTTCCTCATGTGCCTCCATCATGTCCAATCTGCCAGGACCTTCCTCATGTCCAATCTGCCAGGACCGTCTTCGTGTCCAATCTTCCAGGACCTTCCTCGTGTCCAATCTTCCAGGACCTTCCTCGTGTCCAGTCTGCCAGGACCGTCCTCGTGTCCAGTCTGCCAGGACCAATCCGGGGGCGGGGTTTCTTCAGTCGTATGGAAATGGTTCGGGTTTGTAACTGCAGACGTCAATTCCCCTCCGTAACATTTATCTAAAGTTTGTGGCGACTAAAGGAAGCAGCACGACTCATTTATTCCAGCACCTCAAACACAAACCACATTGCCATTTCAAAGGGGTACAACTAGTGCATACCCCCCCCCCACCCCCCCACTGTATCCAAAATGGAATGTTGTAAATTTATATGACGTATTGCCCAGCGCTAATGTTCAGTAGGTGATATATATATTTATTTATTTTCTCCTCCCAGTCGTCATGGGCCGAAATAACAAGAGACACTTGGGTATAGACACTTGTATTGGGTATAGAAACTTGTATTGGGCTGATTTGGATATAGACACTTGTATTGGGTATAGACACTTGTATTGGTATAGACACTTGTATTGGGTATAGACACTTGTATTGGGCTGATTTGGATATAGACACTTGTATTGGGCTGATTTGGATATAGACACTTGTATTGGGCTTATTTGGATATAGACACTTGTATTGGGCTGATTTGGATATAGACACTTGTATTGGGTATAGACACTTGTATTGGGCTGATTTGGATATAGTATAGACACTTGTATTGGTATTGGATTTGTATAGACACTTGTATTGGGTATAGGACACTTGTATTGGGCTGATTTGGGTATAGACACTTGTATTGGGTATATAGACACTTGTATTGGGCTGATTTGGATATAAACACTTGTATTGGGTATAGACACTTGTATTGGGCTGATTTGGGTATAGACATTTGTAATGGGTATAGACACTTGTGTTGGGTATGGACACTTGTATTGGGCTGATTTGGGTATAGACATTTGTAATGGGTATAGACACTTTAATGGGTATATAGACACTTGTATTGGGCTGATTTGGGTATAGACACTTGTATTGGGTATAAACACTTGTATTGGGCTGATTTGGGTATAGACATTTGTAATGGGTATAGACACTTGTATTGGGTATGGACACTTGTATTGGGCTGATTTGGGTATAGACACTTTAATGGGTATATAGACACTTGTATTGGGCTGATTTGGATATAGACACTTGTAATGGGTAAAATGACAGTAAGGTCACATTCTAAACCTTCACCATGTCTTACAGTGTCTTTATATGTTCCTCAGTATAATGAAATCACTTTAATGAGTAAAGATTTGTCTCATCAGCTAAACTTTCAATCCCTGGCCTTGTGTTGATCATCCATCACCCTCTTTTCTCAGCACCACTAAACTGTGGCGTAGAAACGTCCAGCTCTTTCACTGGCAGAAAATCAAGCCACCCTTTTTCTGTCGTCTGTAAAACATAAATAAAAACACCGACACCCCAGCTGTGTCGGATTTCTTCACACAGCCCACACAGCTGTCATCCGAGCATCATCCTTTTCTTCTTTTCTTTCTCTTCCCTCCACAGCGCTGTAAGGCTTTTCAGCTTCACGAGGCCTCTCATGCTCTCAAAGATGAGCTAAATTAACCGAAATGACCCCTGCCGCTCTACTCGCACTGACCTCCTCCTTCAGCAGTCCCTGGCAATAAACCAGCCATTTTCCGGAAAATTGAAAAGCACGAGCGGAGGGGAGGATGGAGGAGGGGAAGAAAGAAAGAAAAAACCTTTTAAATTCACGCCGACTGCCAAAGTTCCAGCTGTTATCTGCGCTTAGAGCGTCGCTGCTCGCGAAACGTTTTCATCACAGACTTCAAGCACCGCAGTAGAGCCGCGGAGATATGAACCGAATCTCTGATTTATTTTCATTCATTCATTCATCTTCTACTCTGCCCGCTTTATCCGATCTTCCCTCGGGTCACGGGGAGTCTGTGTCTATTTCAGGCGTCTATGGGCATTAAGGCAGGAAACACCCTGGATGGAATGCCAACCCATCGCAGGACACACACACACACACATTCATACACTAGGGACAATTTTCCAAGGTGCCAATCAACCTACCGTGCATGTTTTTGGACCGGGGGAGAAAACCGGAGAACCCGCAGAAAAACCCCCTGAGGCACGGGGAGAACATGCACAAACTCCACACACACATGGCCGAGACGGGAATCGAACCCGGACCCTGGCGGTGTGAGGCGAACGTGCTAACCACTAAACCACCGTGCCCCCTTTAGATTTGACTTTTGGATTGAGTGGAGAAAATGTGTGCATTATTTGTACCTGTTTGTAGTCTGTGTTTTGTTTATGTGTGTCATGTTTATCCCGCAGCGCCACATACACACACACACCTCCATATTCAATGTGTGTTTGAGGTGCTGGAATAAATTCTTGCTTCCTTTAGTCACAGCAAACGTTAGATAAATGTTACAGCGGGGTTTTGGGTTGTTGAACGTCTGAAGTAACAAACCGGAACTGTTTCCGTACGACTGATGAAGCCCCGCACCCTCTCGAAACCCTCCTCACATTCGTCAGACCGCCACCATGTTGGTATTTTGCAAGCGAGGCAGAGAATTACGGAAGCTCGCAGGGCCAAACCGAGGTGAAAGCGTACATTTTCAACATCGGCGTGAACTATGAACTCAATAATCTCCCAGTCCTACGTGATCTCTTTCCTTTCCTCTCGTCTTCTATGGCAGGAAGAAAACCCTGCAGATCCACCTGAAGCCGCATGTTCCATCGCCAGGGTTTACTTAAGATATTTTTTTAATGGGTGCATTCAATGAGCCCGGATAAAGAAGTGCCACAGGAGGTGAACTGCAGAATATTACCTCAATAATCATACTTAACTTACACACCCGCTTTTATGTGCGTGCACAAAATGGCCACGCGATTAGCACAGCGAAAGGAAGTGTTTTTCGGAATAAGTAAGAAGTAAAGCGGCGCTTTTTGCTGTTATTTCTATCTAATCAAAGTTGTTGATGGCGTTATTACACGGAAATCGATTTCCTTACCGCACATTATTCCTCTGACACTAAAAGGGGGTTTGTTTATTAAGGAACAATGCATCATTTCAATGCCGTTATGGACGCCTTTTATGTTCTGGAACGGCCCTGAAACAAGTCATTTCCTGTTCCCACTTCTCACGTTATAGCGGCTATAAACACTCATTTATGGGACTGTTCTCTGTCCTGAGGTTAATGAGATGAAAAAATTGCTAAGAAACTTTTTTTTGTTGCCTGCAGAATCTAAAATCCACTACCAGGAAAGCCTTATGTTGAAAACTGTGTGTGTGTGTGTGTGTGTGTGTGTGTGTGTGTGTGTGTGTGTGTGTGTGTGTGTGTGTGTGTGTGTGTGTGTGTGTGTGTGTGTGTGTGTGTGTGTGTGTGTGTGTGTGTGTGTATGTGTGGTATATATATATATATATATATATATATATATATATATATATATATATACACATACACACACACACACCATGGGACAGTATATTATATTAGATATATCTATATATATATATATATATATATATATATGTGTGTGTGTGTATATATATATATATATATATATATATATACATATGTACATATATATATATGTGGGTGTGTGTGTGTATATATATGTATATATATGTCCTATATGGTATGTATCTATGTATGTATGTATGTATATATATAATATATATATAATATATAATATCTGTTACAGTTAAAGTATTAGAAACATGAAAGTATTCATTTAATCACGAGTTAACTGATGGCAAACGTCTAATTAACTGCGATTAAATATTTTAATCGAACAACAGCTCTAATGAATAACACATTTACATACACACACATAAATACATCTACATAGACATACATAACTTGTTTATGAACAAATGTTTATAATGTAATGAGTTTGGAAACAGTCGGACACTTTGTGAATTTGTGGTACATTCCCAATATATAGTTACATATCACAATAGGTGCAGTTATGTTCTATATGAGACGTCACGATATCCGACTGCTGATATATCTACTGTATTGGCCCATTGCACTTTTACAGTCACATGTGATATGAGAATGCATTTATACCCATCACACATTTCAACAGGGTACAAAGTCACATGCTCAACATTTCGAGGAGATTTTAGCTCATTTTAATGACTTAAAATCTATTTATATGCATATTTTAATGCACAGTTGCTACATGTCGACTATTTAAACACAGAAAGCCTTATAATGCTTTGAGCGTACAACGTTTCAGACCTCAATATGTAGACTGTATTCATGTTCATTTAGCTTTATGTGAACATTGGATACCAAAAGCCTGAATGCGATATTTCACAGAGAGCATGCTGGTATAGGATGTTGTGTATCCAGTGTATCCCATGTCATGAAATCCAGCCTTGGTGAAAAGTTTATTAAGAGAAAATAAAAAATAAAAGAAATAAAAAAAGTGTATTTTACTCCATGTAAAATACATTTGTTAAATGTTCCTTTAAAATAAATAAATAAATAACTTAAAATTTTATATATATACACACACACATATATATATATATATATCGATATATATATATATATATATATATAATATATATGTATTTTTTTGTTGTTGGATATCAGCTAGATACAGAATAACATTTCCCCTGGTTCTACACATTAAACAGTGTATCCTTTGCTGCTAGGATTGACCGGAACGTGTCAGGCAGGCGCTGTCGCGTCTCACGTCAGTCTTTTTATACACTGCTTGATCAAGAGCGGTGTGAAATGTACAGCCTGTGAGTGATTGCTTCGCCTCGCGTTCCAAGCCTGCAAAGTGCTTCTCTGCCTGGTGATAAAAATTCAACATTGTGAAGTCCTGGCTGACAAATATCCAAGGTTTAACGCTTGTAATGTGCTGACTCGCAAACAATTATTCATCTTGGGAAGTCCACCTGAACTTAATAAGTTCCTTCCCTGCGGATTTCCTCATCAGAGAAGGCGATCGATTGTTCAGCGCTTCTCCTGCCAGTCTAATAGGGTTAATAATGAAAACGTGCACTTTATTCAGCATAATTACACACCCGCAATGCATCACCCGCGAGGAGCGTAAACCCGACTCTCCGACGCGCTCCACTACATTAGACTGGTCTACTGTTATTAACTTGACATGATATTAAACTGACGCAGTATTCTGCCACATTTACTTCGTTTTCGTCCTGTATTATTTCTGGCTGTCCAAGTTATTAGCACATTATTAACTAGCTGTTAAAACAGGTATGTGCGCCTCACTATATTAGCGTATGGAACCTTACACAAACGCATCGAATTCCCAAATCCGTATTACACAATAAAGCACATGTTTACTGAACGCAATAAAGCGCTTCCGTATAACCTAAACACCGTATCACCAGTGTATATGGGAAAGCAACCGGAACACAATTCTTAAAGGAGCCACGTCCCATATTTTACACTTCAAACCAACACTAAACAAAGTAACATTTGATATTAATTTCTTGTTAATGAATTTCTAGAGTAAAATAAATAATCAATGATTTTATTAGAGAGGGAGATTTTGAGAGTAATTAATACCATTATAACGTCTGTTAGTGTTAGAAACATGAAATGTATTAAGTTGGTGCAGTGAAAAGCTGCGATTAATCACGATTAAATGTTTTAATCGATTGACAGCCCTAATGTTATTCTAACACCAGACTACAAGCTTTACTCTATTTTGCATAGAAGTTGAATAATGAACGTCACTCAGACAGGATCCGTAAGAGCCGGATTTTCTTCTCCGGGAAAAAAAAAAACATATATATAATCTCGACTCTGTCTCCTGTGCTCTCGCCTCGGAGCGTCCGCACTGCAAGTCGAGGCGGAAAAGAGAATGTTTCATCTCCATTAATGCGCAAAGAAAATGTCAGCGGATTCAAACGGGCATAATTATATTGTTAAACGCAGTTTTCAGATGAATAAGAAACACGGACGTTAATAAGTTTCCAAGCGGACGTGATTAGAATGTAATTAAAAACCACTCGGACCCTTTATACAGCAGATGAACAGGGAACATGAAATGTCGGAGTTGTTAAGGCATTTGGAGTAGAAGGCCTTGAATTCGTATCCTGACCCTTATATCCCACTGTTTTGGGGGCACTCGTATCCCAAGCTGCTCTGTTGTACGATTTAATATAATTGTACGTTTCTCTGGAGCAGTGTGTCTGCGGGAATCTATAACAATAAAGCCATTGTAAAAGGTATTCTATTGTTTCTGCGCGCTCCTTATGGTTTATTGCTGTTGAATCATCTAAAATCCACCATCCAGCTGACTATTTATAACCTTCTGCTAGAACTATTATATATATATATATATATATATGTATATATATATATATATATATATATATATATATTCATATATGTTGTGGTATGTAATGTGGTGTGTGGTGTTGTGTGTGTGTGTGTGTGTAATTATATATATATATCTATATATATATATATACCGTAAATAATTTCTGGACTATAAAGCGCAACCTGCATATAAGCCGCATCCGCTCTATTTAAAAAAAAAAAAAACCCAAAAAAATCATAAATAAGCCGCACCTGCATACAAGCCGCATCCGCCTTTGAATTGTAAATGTACATGTATGTACCTAAATAGATCCTTTCCTAACCTGTATTTTAACACGGTGTA
>JACRUU010000024.1:13234071-13239071 GCA_030449085.1 Kryptopterus vitreolus
ATATATATATATATATATATATATAGAGAGAGAGAGGAGAGATAAGAGAGAGAGAGAGAGATGAGAGAGAGAGAAACACACACCCACACATATCTATATATATACACAGACGTGGACAAAATTGTTGGTACCCTTTGGTCAATGAAAGAAAAAGTCACAATGGTCACAGAAATAACTTTAATCTGACAAAAGTAATAATAAATAAAAATTCTATAAATGTTAACCAATGAAAGTCAGACATTGTTTTTCAACCATGCTTCAACAGAATTATGTAAAAAAATAAACTCATGAAACAGGCATGGACAAAAATGATGGTACCCCTAACTTAATATTTTGTTGCGCAACCTTTTGAGGCAATCACTGCAATCAAACGCTTCCTGTAACTGTCAATGAGACATCTGCACCTCTCAGCAGGTATTTTGGCCCACTCCTCATGAGCAAACTGCTCCAGTTGTGTCCGGTTTGAAGGGTGCCTTTTTCAGACTGCATGTTTCAGCTCCTTCCAAAGATGCTCAATAGGATTGAGGTCAGGGCTCATAGACGGCCACTTTAGAATAGTCCAATTTTTTTCCTCTTAGCCATTCTTGGGTGTTTTTAGCTGTGTGTTTTGGGTCATTGTCCTGTTGCAAGACCCATGACCTGCGACTGAGACCAAGCTTTCTGACACTGGCTAGTATATTTCTCTCTAGAATTTCCTTGATAGTCTTGAGATTTCATTGTACCCTGCACAGATTCAAGACACCCTGTGCCAGACGCAGCAAAGCAGCCCCAGAACATAACAGAGCCTCCTCCATGTTTCACAGTAGGGACAGTGTTCTTTTCTTGATATGCTTCATTTTTTCGTCTGTGAACATACAGCTGATGTGCCTTGGCAAAAACTTCGATTTTTGTCTCATCTGTCCACAGGACATTCTCCCTGAAGCTTTGTGGCTTGTCAACATGTATTTTGGCATATTCCAGTCTTGCTTTTTTTTTTATGATTCGTTTTCAACAATGGTGTCCTCCTTGGTCGTCTCCCATGTAGTCCACTTTGGCTCAAACAACGACGGATGGTGCGATCTGACACTGATGTTCCTTGAGCATGAAGTTCACCTTGAATCTCTTTAGAAGTCTTTCTAGGCTCTTTTGTTACCATTCGGATTATCCGTCTCTTAGATTTGTCATCAATTTTCCTCCTGCGGCCACGTCCAGGGAGGTTGGCTACAGTCCCATGGATCTTAAACTTCTGAATAATATGTGCAACTGTACTCACAGGAACATCTAGTTGCTTGGAGATGGTCTTATAGCCTTTACCTTTAACATGCTTGTCTATAATTTTCTTTCTGATCTCTTGAGACAGCTCTTTCCTTTGCTTCCTCTGGTCCATGTCGAGTGTGGTACACACCATATCACCAAACAACACAGTGATTACCTGGAGCCATATATATAGGCCCAATGGCTGATTACAAGGTTGTAGACACCTGTGATGCTAATTAGTGGACACACCTTCAATTAACATGTCCCTTTGGTCACATTATTTTCTGTGTTTTCTAGGGGTACCATCATTTTTGTCCATGCCTGTTTCATGAGTTTATTTTTTTACATAATTCTGTTGAAGCATGGTGAAAAACAATGTCTGACTTTCATTGGTTAACATTTATAGAATTTTTATTTATTATTACTTTTGTCAGATTAAAGTTATTTCTGTGACCATTGTGACTTTTTCTTTCATTGACCAAAGGGTAACAACAATTTTGTCCACGTCTGTATATATATATATATATCTATATATATATATATATATATATAATATATATACACTATACACACACTATACACACACTATATAATATATATATATATATATAGTGTGTGTGTGTTACATTTAAATGCTTTTGCTCTTGTTTATTCGTATTCGACTCCTAGTAGCATTAATTAGCATGTTACCTACGATCTGGATGCGCGTTTTGCTTTGTAATGCCGGCTGCAGCTGTTTAAAAGTACACTGTGCACAGCTGAAGCCATATTTGGATGGGATTCTATTGACACAGAGGCCTGGAGGTATTCCATCAATTGCAGCTGCCATATCAGTGTTTTATTTTTTTTTTTCTCTCTTCTCCTTCCTGTGAGAAAAGTACACAGCAATTACATTCTGTTTTGTTTAATCAGCTCCGTGCTCGTCTGATCTCAGTCCGGTCTGTCTGTGTGATTTCTGCACAACCAGGCATTCAATAAAAAGTTGCTGCATTTTCGATAGCAATATTTGATAGTGTTAATAATCTAAAGTATTAATGTTGATAGTATAGCGCCTTCTGCAGGTGTGGAAAGGTGAAGGCTTAGGGGGAACCTCAGGATATGGGTCTTCAGAACTGATTACGTCGGGCGCTTGTTAGCAAGAGCGAGGACTCGAGGCGCGTGACCGCGACGGCTGATTAAAGCCGCTGTTTATATCAGTAGCAGGAAACGTCAAATTCCCATTCTCTAATGTGAAAGTTAATGATCACATGACCCTGGCCTCCCCATATTTTAGCATCTAAAGATAGAAAGGCCACATTGCCTGAGTCTACTCGGGGTGAAAGCCCCCCCCCCCCCCCCCCCCCCCCCCCCCCCAAAGTGATACTTGACACCAAGTTCACAACTGCAGCATAGTGATTAGAGTCCGTGTCAAAGACGGCCCTTCAGGTCCTTCATGTACATAATGAGAGGTTGTTCTCGGGCAGCTCACGCGAACGATCCCCAGGACGCTCGGCCAATCGGCTTCACTCGCGGCCGAGCCAGAAATAACCATGGCAACATCTTATTTTGCTTACGGTCATGACGTGGAGATTTTTTAAGGCATTCAGATGGTCGTTCACAGTTTATCATTTGAACCCAGCTTTTTGGATCTATTACTGTATGCCATTTGGCAGATGGACTTCATGTTAACACGGGAGCTTCCACTTCCCTGCGCAATGCCAAATTAATTTTTACATGTTATTTTTCTATATATTTATTTTATTATTTGTTTATTATTGTTCTTCCCTATAGGGAAAACGCACAAACTAAATGAGCGGCATAACGTATGAAATATTATCCAGATCTCATTATTTATTTACTTATTTATTTATTTATTTTTCAGTATAAGCGATTATTCTTTAAAGATTTGGTATCTCCTGAAATCAGGTCACTTAACACAACGTATTTGTAATGTAGAAACGAGAGGAAGAACGATGAAGTGACGCGGCGAGACACAAACAGTGGAAACGTAATCGTGATGATATTAGTATGCATGTAAACACGCCTGCTGTTGCACCGGGGAATTTGATAACGTGTGTGTGTGTGTGTGTGTGTGTGTTTCACAGCTCTCGCAATGCATCGAGTCATTTCTGACGTGAACGGTCCTGTCCCTGGTGTTTATTTGTTTATTTATTTGTCTTGTTTATGGGGAAAAAAAGTGCAGGACAAGCAGCGAAGCTTTGGAATAGAGCTAGACATCATTTATAAAGCGCTGCAAATATGAAGATAGCTAACACGGCATGGTCTTGTTTGTTTGTTTGTTTACAGAAGTTTTTTTTTTTTTTGTGTTCCGTTGCGTCAAAAAACATAAATAATATCGCATCATTTGCATTTATGCTATAACGCTGATAGGAATTTGATTCGTTTCTGTAAATCACAATAACCATGTGATAAGCTATTTATCATCAACAACAATCATTATAATACCGGGGGCACGATGGCTTAGCACGTTCGCCTCACACCGCCAGGGTCCGGGTTTGATTCCCGTCTCGGCCATGTGTGTGTGGAGTTTGTGCATGTTCTCCCTGTGCCTCAGGGGGTTTTTCTCTGGGTTCTCCGGTTTCCTCCCCCGGTCCAAAAACATGCACGGTAGGTTGATTGGCACCTTGGAAAATTGTCCCTAGTGTATGAATGTGTGTGTGTGTGAGTGTGCCCTGTGATGGGTTGGCATTCCATACAGGGTGTATCCTGCCTTAATCCCCATAGACGTCTGAGATAGACACAGACTCCCCGTGACCCGAGGGAAGATCGGATAAAGTGCTAGAAGATGAATGAATGAATTATAATACCACACAACACATGTTAGAGTAACAGTGACAGATGAGTCGTGTTTATATTTGAAGCGGAATACATTTAGCGTTTCATATTAATGTAATATTATAATGATTAGCACCTTTGATTTTAATATCCTCCGTGCACTTGTATCATAATTTCTTGTTTGCATTCATGTTTGAGTCATAATATGTTTGTGTTATAGACAATAACAAACAGTACAGAAATGTGCCCGCACCTCAAGCGTAAAATTAGTTTTACATAGTGCATATATATATATATACACATATATATATACACACACACACACCCACATATATATATGAGATAAATAGTGTAATTAAAACACAAGGAATAATTGACCGATCTCCGCCTCGTCACTCGCCTTGCTCTGTATGCGACCGTAACCGCACGTTGCCATGGTAACAGTTGTTTATAGGCAGCGCATCGATCAAGAACAAACGCGCAGCTTCTAGCCAATCAGAAAAGAGCGCTCGCACAGAGCATGCCGTGAAAGGAGGGGAAACTATTATTGTCCTTGGTGTTGACTCGTTTTAATACTGGGCCGGGCTTTTATTGTCAGATTTTAATAGCAGAAAATCGCGACCGAGGCGTCACGTGGATTAAAAATGTGTATATCCAAATACGATGCGTTCTCCATATGAACGCATTGTTCTGTTATAAGGATAATAATACATTTTATTTAAGGCGCCTTTCAGATCGCTTACCGTACATCAAAGCGATCAGCAAAACAACAATAAACAAAAGCAATTAAGGATTGGTCAAGTGTAAACAGTGATCATGTAGGATATGCTAATCTGAATAAGTGAGTTTAGCTTTAAATTGTATTTATTATTTTTTTTGTAGTGTCTAATGCTGTTGTTTACACCTGACCCATAAACAAAAGGTAAATAGGATTATTATGCAAGTGACACACGTTAAATAAATAAACAAATATTTAACATGCTGAAATT
>JACRUU010000024.1:13244071-13266571 GCA_030449085.1 Kryptopterus vitreolus
ACTCGTGTTTCCACTCATTTGTCCCTGTACATATTCGTCTGTATAATCTCACATTTCGATTCATCTATATACACTCACTTGTGTCGACTCACCTGTACAAACTCACCTGTGCTGACTCACTTGTGTTGACTCACCTGTACAAACTCACCTGTGCTGACTCACTTGTGCCGACTCACCGGTACACACTCACCTGTACACACTCACCTGTACACACTCACCTGTACACACTCACCTGCCTCACCTCACTTGTGTCGACTCACCTGTGTTGACTCACTTGTGTCGACTCACCTGTACAAACTCACCTGTGTTGCCTCACTTATGTCGACTCACCTGTGTTGCCTCACTTATGTCGACTCACCTGTGTTGCCTCACTTATGTCAACTCACTTGTGTCGACTCACCTGTACAAACTCACCTGTGTTGCCTCACTTATGTCGACTCACCTGTGTTGCCTCACTTATGTCGACTCACCTGTGTTGCCTCACTTGTGTCGACTCACCTGTACAAACTCACCTGTGTCGACTCACTTGTGTCGACTCACCTGTACAGACTCGCCTGTACAAACTCACCTGTGTTGACTCACTTGTGTCGACTCATCTGTACAGACTGTATCTACTCGCGTCTAGGCGACGAATCAAACATGCCACGTGTTTTGTTCAGCGTTGAGACGAACTCTGACCCGTAGCGCAGAGCAGTCGCGGTGTTCAAATGCCTTTTTCTGACGAAAAGAAAAGCAGCTTTAATGTAAAAACTTGTCCTCGTTTATATAATTATTTACTTGTTTATTTAACCCCGCCTCAGTGTGGTTTGTGTGGCATTCTTCTTGTGGTCTCCGACTAAAGAATGTGACTTTCATGCGGCCTTGTTCGCAGCTCTACACTCCACCTTTTCCCTTCATTTGATTTTGTGTAGAGAACGAGCGCATGTGTGAAAGCGACCTTACAAAACTGGATTGAGTCGCCGGTGAAATCTGTGCCTCTGATACTCGGCCATTTGTTTATGTTCTTTCCTTCCATTATATTTAAGTTCCTATGCCAAGACTTTTAACAATGACTGATTGGTTCTTTATGAATATTTATCTCGTCCCCTCGAGGCCGGGTTTCCAGGATTCAAGTGAGATCCCCCCCCCCCACACCTCTTGCGGGGTAGAGAAGGGCACATGGCCGTATCCGAGAGCCACTCATGCATATTTATCACATTTTGATTATTTCCCAATCCTCCTCACTAAAATGTCATATGAAAATTAGACACAGTCACAAGTCCTGAGTATTTTCCCTGTACTGCCGGATCACGGAGCTCATGAAAGCCTCCCCCATGCGCCTCTGTGCTGTTTGTTTTTGCCGCACGTTGATCGCCGTCCGTGTTTGCGAGACACTGAATAGTGTTTCTCAGTGTTTCTCCCAGCCTCGCTTGATTGAAAAGGATTTATCTGTTCAGACGGCGGAGCCGAAGTGGAGTTTGTAATGAATGTGTTTCGGAGGGTCACTTTTGAGATGCGTTTTCACTGCCTGAACTGGCCTCCAGAAGTGATTGAATAAAGGAATATACTGTACGGACAAGAGAACTTCCCAGCTATACGAGGTTCTTTCTTACTTTATACCACAAAGTTCAAGGAATGTATTTGCAGACGGTGTTTTTGGATGTCCCAGGGGGTGTGGCTTAACTCCATCCCCGTGGCTTAAGGCAGGCATGTCCAAAGTCCCGGGGCCAATTGCGGCCCGCGTTCACGTTTCCGATGGCCCACAGCCTCTGTCGTAAAATCAATAAGATGCGACCTGCAGGCAATTTTTACCACAGTTAAAACACTAGCGTACAAAAAAGGCTGTTTTATATTTTGCCAGTAGATGGCAGTATATTTGGCATTTAAAATGCATTTAAAAGTTCGTTTGCATTTAATGTTAATAGCTCAAATAATGGCAGGCTGAATGGTCGGCCCTCATGTATTTTCCCCTCAGCAAATCTGGCCCTCCTTGCAAAAAGTTTGGACACCCCTGGCTTAAGGTGACGGGAAGATTTTCTGTCCCAATCCCTCCGGCAATATTTACATTTTGTCCTGGCTATTCATGGTACTAAATATGGTACTTTCTTCCGCGGGTAATATTGAATTGTTGCCGATTGAGCCCAGTTGTTCACAGGGTTAAGTGGTGGGATTTGAACCTGCTTACATTCTCAGACCATCTTACCATGTACGAATCTATCTATCCACCCTGGTACAGGGGGCGTACCTCAGCGGTTTAAGGTGCCGAGCTACTGATCGGGTTTGGTGGTCCCTACGGGGGCGCCGTATGACTGCTGATACCCTGCGCTCCGACCCCAAAAAACAAGCTGCGATGTGCTGTAATGTACATGTGGCTAATAAAGGCCATTCTATCTGTCTTATCCATCACATTGTTGGAGACATCAGCTTGGTGTGATTGGCTGGAGCTGGGCTTTTTGGCAGAGAGGGGATGATTTTGGTTGCGACACTAATCAGTACATATCTGCAGTGATTTCTGTTGGATTGTGTCTCTCCCATCTGGTGCACTCCTTCATTCTGGCTTTGTGAGAGACCGTACACGGGGTATTTATGAAGCCAAGCCTCTTTAAAGCTCCACACACACACACCGTGTAATATCGGGAGGTGATGGCATCACTGTAAGCGCCAGCTGGATTTCTCTTAACACACACACACACACACACACACACACACACACACACACACACACACACACACACACACACCCACACACACCCCCAAGCAGGTGCGGAGGGTAAAACGGAATCAGGTTCATGGCAGGCGGATTTCTGCCTGAACCCGGTGTGAACTGTTTTGTGCAGCACGGCGGAGATTAGCGTTATTGAGTTGGAGGACCTGCAGCGGCGCGCCTCCCCGGAGCGAGCGAGCCGGCCACGGTGCTATATCCCATCAGTCACTCCTCTGCTGTTAGCTGCCAGCTTTATAACACACCAACTGTTACCCAGACTCATCATGAATAAAGCTCTTCAAGGTAAAGTGGCAGAGTGATGCCTGGCCTGCACTACAATCTATCGATCCCTCTCTCTCTCTCTCTCTCTCTCTCTCTCTCTCTCTCTTTCCTGTTCTCCATCCCTCCCTCGGCTTTTTTGGGGGAATTTGTGTAAATACTTCCACCTTTCACATTTTGCGATTTTCCGCCTGTGCCGAATTACCGTTTCCATTCGTTTCCAGTGCACGTCTCGCGGAGTGGGCGTGGCTAGATTAGCATTATGCAAATGAGAAGTGAGGTGAACTGGGGAAGAGGAGGAGGCAGAGCCCTGAATGCACGAGACATCTTTGTAAACTTGGTGGGGGGGGAATGATTGTTGGGATAAATGTTATCTATTTAGGCAAAAGTATTGGGACGGATGGATGGATTTCCTGATATTTTAACGTTTATGTTATTTAAATTAAATACTATATCTCAAATCACCGGGGTATAAATGCGGACTAGTTATGTGTGTGTGTGTGTGTGTGTGTGTGTGTGTGTGTGTGTGTGTGTGTGTGTGTGTGTGTATGTATACACCTTATATATACATACATATACATATATATGGCCTTTTGGCCAAACGCATACCGAGGTCTTTCCATTCGTCTCATCCCAAGTTACACTCCGCCACTGTGTGTGTGTGTGTGTGTGTGTGTGTGTGTGTGTGTGTGTTCCCTGGAGGAATGCTCAATCGCTTATTTTGCCGCAGTATTCATCACCACCTTTCTTTATCTCTACTTTTCCCATGTTTGCTACGGTTTCAAAGCTAATAAATCCTCCCTACCCTTCTCTCCTCCGTCCTCGCACCACTGGATGGATGGATGGATTTGGCAGCACTCCTTTACCGCTCGTGTGGCTGCTGCTACTTTCTTTTTTTTCTTTCTTTCTTTCGTTAATGAGAAATTCTCGTTGTGGCCCATAACTCCCCGGGCGATCCGGATTGTCAGATTTCCTCTCTAAACACAAGGAAGAAACACAGCCGCAGCCTTTTTCTCTTTCTTTTTTTTCCATTGCACGGAGGTGACGGAGGCACAGCGGGTTGCCATGCTCACTGTTATTCAGCGGCACGCTCCTGTGCGGCTGCCTTTTATTCTTCCACACCTTTTGGTGTGTATACGGAGAGAGAGGGAGAGAAAGAGAGGGAGAGAGAGTTCTTTCCTGCTGCCTCTTAATTATCCACAAAAAAAAACCCAGCCATCTTTACTCACCACACACCACGCACTCTGTCTAGCATTTCTCTGTTACAGATGGGTGGTATTTATTTATTATTTATTTATTTATTTATTTATTTATTTATTTACTGTGCATCTCTGGTCATCATCCTCCGTGCGGATGTGACGGAGAGAGAGAGAAAGAGAGAGAGAGGCAGAATCGACGTTCATGGGCTTGCAATTTATTGCCCGCCAGTTGCCGTCCACGCCGCTTTTATGTGGATTAGTGATTGAGCCGGTGCGCTTAGAAGCTGATATTGATTCGGTTATTTATTTATTTCTTGCTTTCATTGGCTCGGCGTTATATATTGTAGCTTTTATTAGAAACCACGGATATCTATTGCCCGGTCGCCTGCCTTTTCAGGGCCACGGTGTGTATGGTAGGGGAAAAAAAACGAGGTTTTTAAAGGAAATCGAAATAAAAAGTAACACCTCGCGGGTATGTAATAATAATAATAATAATATCACTTCTGATACGATTACTAACGAGCCGATTTGATCAGTTCTGTATCTCATTAAGTAACAGTGATTTATAGTGGCGGTGAATAAAAAGCGCATCATGTATTTGTTTATTTCGAGTGTATCTTGTTTAGTTATTGTCTAAACAATATAAGGATAAAAACAAATGTTTTCATGTATGTTGCTGTAAAACAGTCGTGCAGGTACGGACTTGGCTAAATGAATAGGCTGATATTCTGGCTAATGGGTTAATTTATATCATTTTTAATGATGTTGTTGTTGTTATTATATCGTATCGAAATTATAATAGAATTCTATAAGCTGTATTTAATTTGACGTCATTTCATTACCGAAAGGTTTTTCGTTACAGTATAAACACGCAGATCGGATTTAAAGGGTTCCCCCCCCCGTAATTGTGACGTACGCGATAAGGGCAAAAATATTTGGGCACCCGACTTTCCCAGCCGTATGTGCTATTTATTTGGATGTGTATGGAAGAGCCTGTGCGTGTCACATATACAGCACAGTGAAATTCTTTCCCGGCATATCCCAGCTTGTTTAGACGGTGCAGTAGTGCAGCGACGATACAGCGCCCCCTGGAGCACTAGGTTGCTCAAGGACCCAGCTTGGCGATACTGGGGCTCCTATCCTTAAGGATATCCTTAACCACTGAGCTACACCTCTCCCCACCCCTCCATGATGGGATGTAGTGGATGATCTGGTATAGAGTCCTTTACCTTAACAAAACACCCCCCCCCCCCTCCCAGTTTGGCACGGCAAGCTTCCGTAGTTCTTTGGGGTTGACACTGGAGACTCCTTCCATCACCGTGACTCCATGTAGAAAAGTTCAGCAGGTAACCAATCAGAACACAGCACAATTTCTGCTGGCTTTAACCTACTTATCAGTCGTGGGCTTCAGTCGCGTTTGGTCGCCCGCACTGGGATCGCCTGTAATGGTCCGTCTCTGCCGCTCTCGAGCACGCTCATTCGTTCACATCCACCAGCCAACGCTGCTTTCCGACGCTCCTCTAACGAGAGGTGATCGGGGAAGAGCACGATTTACATCTGAGCCACAAACACGCAGTCTGGTTCAAATCAGGGTCTAAATGAATTTATATTGCTGCTTGTGGAGCACAGCGTGTCAGAGAGAGAGAGAGAGGGGGGGGGGTCTCATCTCGTCGGAATTGAAAATTAGTACCTAGTCGAAAAGCAGGAGCCGTGTTTTTACGCTCCGCGGGTCCCTCGTGTCGCCGACGATTAACCCCCCCACCCCCCCCCCCCCCCCCCCCCTTCCCCCGATGCTGTAGTGTGAAATTTAGGAATGTTTTAACGCAAACGATTCACTTACGCACGGGAAAAGCTCTCGCATGCTAATGATAAACGCCATGGCAGGTTCACAGCAGAGCGGGGAAATCTAAAGCTTTCAGTTCGGGAGTCACGCGCTCGCGCAGTCATGAAGCGTAATAGCTTCATAAAAGTAACGCATGTTACGGATCAGGACTAATGGCGCTTAGCTTTCCTTGTTGGTAAACATTCATTCATTCATCTTCTACCGCTTTATCCGATCTTCCCTCGGGTCACGGGGAGTCTGTGTCTATCTCAGGCGTTAAGGCAGGATACACCCTGGATGGAATGCCAACCCATCACAGGGCACACACACACACACACACATTCATACACTAGGGACAATTTTCCAAGGTGCCAATCAATCCTACCGTGCATGTTTTTGGACCGCGAGGAAACCGGAGAACCCGGAGAAAAAACCCCTGAGACACGGGGAGAACATGCACAAACTCCACACACACACAGTCTCACACACCGAGAAGGGAATCAAACCCAGACCCTGGCGGTGTTAGGCGAACGTGCTAACCACTAAACCACCATGCCCCTTGTTGGTAAACAGTGGCGCCGTAAACAATTTGTGACCATAAAAAGACGGAGGAAATAATATTTTAAGGACCGGTTTGTAGCCGTTGTTTACTTGCCAGTTTTCTTTTCTGTTCTTTGCTTTTTTTTTTTTATAACAATTTTAAAAATAAATAAATAAATAAATAATGACGGCCTCCCTCCCACTGTTGTGTAGCACTTACTGACTGCTATAAAACCCTGACCCTCTGTCCATTCAAACATGTTTTCCCATTCAAAAAATACATTGAAAAATCCACATCAGTCCTCTTTGGTAAATATCGACATGTTTAAAATGCATAGTTCCTCCACTCAGGCTGCTTTATTGATCATACATGCTGCAGAAAGGTCACCACAACGAAGGCATTCCTTTAAACTAGGGCGGTCAATCGATTCAAATATTTAATCGCGATTAATCGCATAATTTCCACGAGTTGGCTTGTGATTAATCGCATGCTTTCAATGCACCATTAATTCAGAATGTTCATGTTTCTAATACTCTAACAGATGTCATAATTATATACTCTTAAAATCTCTCCCTTTAATACAGTTATTGATGATTTAATGGAAATTATTCTTTTCATATTCATTTCTTGTAATTAATTACAATGTTATTTGTTTAATGGTGGTTTGAAGTGTAAAATATGGGACGTGGTTCCTTTAAGAACTGTGTTCCGGTTGTTTTTCCATATAAACTGGTGATACGGTGTTTAGGTTATACAGAAGCGCATTGCATTCCCAAAATAAAAATGCCCTTTATTGCATAATACGGATTTACATAATACGGTAATATACGCTAATGTTATCAAAAAGTATTCTGAGCTTTCCCTCCAATCAGAATAAAGGATTCTTCATGATCAATAATCCTGATGTACACGGATCGCGCTTTCGACTTGTTTTGTAAAAACGCGTCCCAAAATACAGTCCGTGATCCCGGCCGTGCATTCCAATGCATCATGTCGCTCCCACCCACATCGGGGACGTTATTTAATTTCCATTCTCACACAGCCGTTTATCACCAGCGATGCCTTACAGATAGCTGCATAAATCATCGGAGCTAATGCCAGCTCGCAGGCCAAGTCATTTAAGGGAACTTTGCCCTTGGCTGCTATCATTTTGTTTTCTGTTTGTCATGGAATTACAGATGGCTTCCTCTGTTTATGTTTGTCCCCCCCCCCCCCCGAAATGAGGCGATTCATGATGGTCGTATCCAGGGCCCTGAGCTAAGTTTTCTTTTCATTTGCACCAACTTTTCTGCTGAGTTTTCTTTGATATCCACTCCCCCCCCCTTTTTTTTCCCTCCCTCGCACATGAAAGCCAAAGGTCTTCAAACTTATTTTCCTCGCTCCAAATTGAAACTCGCTTTCTTCGCTCGGAATTGAAACGCGCTTTCTTCAGGCGCTACTTCACTTGGAGCAATGTAATTTCAAGGCTTTCTGGTTTAGGCGCACCACCGGGGTCGATCGCTTCCCTTTGCTTTAGATTAACAGCGCAACTAGCTTCTTCGGATAATCATAGCCATGGTGGGTTTACGAAGCGGATTCCTTTGGTGAGCATTCCGTTACAGAATTCCCATCCTCTTATCCCGATGCTCTTATTTATATATATGTGTGTGTGTGTGTGTGTGTGTGTGTGTGTGTGTATATATCTATATATATATATAGATATATAGATATATAGATATGTGTGTGTGTGTGTGTGTGTGTGTGTGTGTATATATATATATATATTATATATATAGATATATATATATATATATATATGTGTGTGTGTGTGTGTGTGTGTGTGTGTATGTATGTGTATATACGGCCTGGAGGAGCTCCTGAGCCCTGAAGTGTACTCTTTGCCAAGTGCCCTCCTTTCAACCCCTTCGAATTCATGTTTTTTGTTTTTGTTTATCCCTCCATACGCACTGCACGTGACAAAGTGGCCCGTGGTTTGTGTGCTGGCATCACGCTTTATCCCACCATGAGGATCTAGTGTCCTGTGATACACGCAGTAATTTGGAAGGATTAAAAAAGAGGACAAATCCTGCGAATGGCAGCGTGCACAAAGCCCAGGGAAACATGGGGAGCCAGTGATGGAGCTGCTGTGTGCCATGCCGAGCTCTTATCCGGGCAAAGCCAGTGTCGGAGAGCTGTGGAGCTTTGTCCAGCTTGGGTGGTGTTGAGTCCAACTGGTGTAACATTAATTACACCATTATGGACATTGCCCAGTACGATGCATGCTGCTCCTCCTCTTTAATCCAGCTGTCTGTTATATCTAAAATTGAACATTAATTAACGGGCTGAGGTGGGATTAGCTCCGGTGTTATCGGCTAAACACGAGAAACAAGGAACCCAGAAGGTGCACAAGATGCCTTAAAAAGTGACTGTAGGTACCCTTTACATACGCATGTAATGCAGCGGTGGACAGTAATGTAGTAGCTACATGGTGTGTGTACATACGTACAACATTTATGGGGAGGGGGTGGTAGCCCAGTGGTCGGGGGTTCGAGCCTTGGTATCACCGAGCTTGCCACCCTTGGGTCCTTGCGCAAGACCCTTAATCCTCTATGCTCCACCTTTTCGGGTTTCTCCTGGATCGTCAGTCTTATCCGGAAATGGCCAGAGTGGCTGCATGCTTATAATGCCTATACAGATTTGGAGGCCTGCTTGGTAATCCAGTGAAAACCCAGTGTTTGAGAGCTGTGGCTTTCCCAGCATGGGTGCTGTTCAGCCAGTGTGTGGAGTGAAACTGGTCTGGCTGATTAAACACTAATTAAACCAGTCTTTTCTTGTACTTGGAATGCACACGCACCAGGAGGTCTGTGCTGTCTGCCATCTTCTGCATACAGGAGCTGAGAAACGTTAATGGTTGACAGGTGGTGCCTGTACTTATAAGTACACCATCCACCTTACCTAGAGAGCTTTTTTGTAGCCCAAAAACACTGGTACTGTGTCACCTGGAGAATCTGATGTCATCTCAGTTGGACTCTTGACCACTTTTCACAAGATCAGCGCTCCCCCCCCCCCCCCCCCCCCCCATCAGTGAAAGTAGGAGGCCTTCAAACAAACGGTACCTCGGTGCATTACCAGCGAACGTCTAAACTTGGCAAAGTGAGCCGTTTGAGCTACTACCGCGCGCCTCCCCGGGGGGAAGGCCCTGTAGACGCCGAGCTGGAAGCAGATCCGCACTCCTCTACTGTATAATTCTCTCGTTTTGTCTCGTTACACGCCGCCGTCCCACTTGACTGACAGCACGGAGGCGCGTTTACCCTCGCTTATCACTCACCAGGGCTCGTTTGCCAGCCGGCGAGAAACATTAGCGCGCCGAAGAGAGCGAGAGCAAGAAAGGCGGCTCGGTGATTACCGCTGCCCGCTTAAAGACGGAGTTAGCGGGACGGGCGAGCGACGTCATTAGCGGGAGAATGGATGCTCGGCTCCCTAGCAAAAAGGACAAAGCTTTTATATACGCGTTTAAAATGCAAACGTTGATGCACGAGGATGTTAAATGGCCATTAAGAGGCTGAGGGATTGTCCAGGAATAATGGAGGCATAGGAAGACTTTAACGCAAAACGGGTCCTGTGCATATTTATCGGTACGAAGAAAGGCGACCCACACACACACACACACACACACACACACACACACACACACACACACACACATATATATGTGTGTGTGTGTATGTGTATGTGTGTGTATATATATATATATATATATATATATATACACACACACATACACATACATATATATATATATATATATATATATATATATATATATATATATATTATATATAGAGAGAGATATTTGAGAGCACTCGACGTTCTCCCGAGGCTGAACATTTATCCTGCGGTAAAAGATCCGGGAAAACTCCAGAGCATTCCCCTTAAAACCCGCCGGAACGCCGCCTCGTTATCGCCTCGGTAACTGTTACAACGTATAAAACGGACGGGGAACAAAGAGAACGACGAGGGGACGAGACAAAGGTAATGGCGAGTTAATAAAGGATGACACTGCAGTAAGCAGCCGGAGGAAGTGGAGCCTGATAGCTTTATTAAGAGGTGTAGAGAGCGCTCTCGTTAGCTCGTCCGTTCAGCGCTCCACGGAGGGAAAGGCTACACACATTTTCACACGATGCAGCTGGAACGTGAGCGCGGCATGGTGGCTTGTCCACTCGTTTCTAATGGTGAAATCTGCATAATTAGGACGCGCCATGCTGTTTGGGGGTCTGATGGTAAAAACCAGAGCGATAAGACGTCCGTTGTTGTTGTGTTGTAAAGTCTCCAAGCTTTTCCTTTCCAGATCCACTTCCAACTCGCATAGCAAGCAAAAAGATATTAACTAGTGAAAAAGCCCAGAGGAAGTGTGTGTGTGTGTGTGTGTGTGTGTGTGTGTGTGTGTGTGTGTGTGTGTGTGTGTGCGTGTGTGTGTGTGTGTGTTATTGCTGTTAATTTCTGTACATGTCTTTTATACTGCACAGTTCATTAAAGAACACCGCTGGGGAATGTAATGAAGCCCGTCTGTCTGTCTGTCTGTGTCTGCCTGTCTGCCTGTCTGTCTGTCTGTCTGTGTGTCTGCCTGTCTGTCTGTCTGTCTGTCTGTCTGTCTGTCTGTTCTGTGTCTGTGTCTATTCTGTCTGTCTGTTTGTCTTGTCTATCTGTCTGCCTGTCTGCCGGCCTGCTTGTCTGTCTATCTGTCTGTCTGTCTGTCTGTCTGTCTGTCTGTCTGTCTGTGTCTGCCTTTCTGTCTGTCTGTTTGTCTTGTCTATCTGTCTGTCTGTCTGCCGGCCTGCTTGTCTGTCTATCTGTCTGTCTGTCTGCCAGTCTGTCTTTCTGCCAGTCTGTCTGTCTGCCAGTCTGTCTGTCTGTCTGTGTCTGCCTGTCTGTCTGCCCATCTATATGTCTGTCTGCCCGTCTGTCTGTCTCTGTCCTACAGTCACATTGTCACTCTCTCTTCCCGCTTTTCTTGCCGTCTGTCTTTATTTCCTTTCTTTCTTTTTCTCCCACCATTTCTTTTATAGTCTGAATTTTTCATTTCCGTCATTCTTTCACCCCCCTCTCTGTTTTCTGACTTTTTCTATTCTGTATTAATCTTTCATTCTTTATTTCTTCCTATCTTGTTCTTGTCTTTCGGCCTTTCTTTTGTCCGTCTTTTTCTTTTGTATTCTTCTTTCTTTTGTTCTCTTTCTTTTGTCTTGTTCTTTCTTTCACCAGTCCTTTCTTTCACCGGTCCTTTCTTTCTTTCGTTCATTCTTTCTTTTGTCTTTTTCGTTCTTCTGTCCTTACTTTTGTCTTTTGTTCTTCCTGTCTTTTGTTCTTTCTGTCTTTCTTTCTATCTTTTGTTCTTTCTTTCGTCCATCTTGCGTCCGTCTTTTTCTTTTGTTCTTTCTTTCACCCCGTTTTTGTCTTCTCTTTCGTCCGCCTTTTTCTATTTTTCTTTCTTTTGTCTTGTTCTTTCTTTTGTCACCACTCCTTTCTTTCTTTCTTTCGTCCTTTCTGTGACTTTTCCGACACAGTGTAGAATGGTCTCCTGGGCCGTGTTGTTGGTGTTACTGGTTTGTGGTGGTGGTGATGAGGAAGCCGGATCCACAGGTGAAAGCGTGGCGTCTGAGCGGAACATTATCGACATTCCGTGGATAAACTGGAATATTTGCTTTCCGTCCCTCACGCCAGCAGTGTTGGCGCTCACACCCCCGGTTCCTCCTGTGGGAAACGGGAACGTTCTGAGCGTGGCGCTGGAATGTGTTGGTTTGAAGGGCAGTCTGTAAACACGTCCTCCTGCTCTCCTCCGGCGCGTGTGATCTGGACCCAGTCCAGCCGAAAGATAATGGATCTTTCCGGAGTGTATTTCATTAACGCAGCACAGTGGAGCGCCTCATCCCGGCCGTCAGGAAAGGCCGATCTCTCGAACCCCACCCGCCGCAGAAGCCATCAATCACGGCACCAAGCTTTATAGAGAACAGTCAGCCTTTTCATTTTCTTCCTCCTCTTCTCTATTCCCTCAGCTCGCTCAGATGTGTAGATATGAGTCTGTTCATCTATCCATCTATCTGTCTATCTCTCTATTCGGTAAACACCTGAAGTGCTTCACATCTCTCTCTCTCTCTCTCTCTCTCTCTCTCTCTCTCTCACTTAAATAACAATCGGAAAATAACGTTCGGAAAACGCAACATGTGGTGGATTTGGTTCATGTGCAAGTTTGAGGCTGCAGAACAAAGGTAGTGACAGGTGACAGTACACGGTTATCTCAGATTCCTTTAAAACACGCATAGCCGTGATTTTTACATGGATTTTTACGTCATTTTTTATCATATCATATTATTATGACTGAATTTATCTGATGTTGTCCCTGTAATTGCCTGACTTTCCACCAGGTGGCGCATTTTACGCGGTGATACATTGAACATTAATGCCACTTATATGTTTGTTTTGTATGTGTGGATCTGGTGCTGGCTGGTCAAATTGTAAAAGTCAATTGTAAAAGTCACCCCCCCCCCCCACACACACACACAATATAAGAAACCTCATTGAGCGCAGCGTGGATCACGCAGCGTAGATAAATCTCATTTTTCTATCGTGAACGCAATAAAGCGCTTCCGTACAACCTAAACGTATCACCAGTTTATATGGAACAGCAACCGGAACAGAATTCTTAAAGGAACCACGTCCCATATTTTACACTTAAAACCACCACTATTATTAACACTTAAATGAATAATACATTAATATTCAAAGAATAATATTCATCTTCTAGCGCTTTATCCGATCTTCCCTCGGGTCACGGGGAGTCTGTGCCTATCTCAGGAGTCTATGGGCATTAAGGCAGGATACACCCTGGATGGAATTCCAACCCATCACACACACACACACACACACACACACACACACACACACACACACATTCACACACTAGGGACAATTTTCCAAGGTGCCAATCAACAAACCGTGCATGTTTTTGGACCGGGGGAAACCGGAGAACCTGGAGAAAAACCCCCTGAGGCACGGGGAGAACATGCAAACTCCACACACACATATGGCACATATGAGAGACGGGAATCGAACCCGGACCCTGGTGTTGTGAGGCGAACGTGATAACCACTAAACCACCGTGCCCCCTAATAATTATTTAATAAATATTAAATAATCAATTATTTTATAAAAGGGAGAGATTTTGAGGAAATGTATACAACATCTGTTATAGTTACAGTATTAGAAACATAAAGTATTAATTTGATGGTACACTGAAAACGTGCGATTAAATACTTAGTTTTAGCGTAATCCCTTTCTCGTCTATACAATTACACGTCTATTTATACGGTACATTTGTACCCACGTATACACACACACACACACACACACACACACACACACACACCATGATGTAAGTCCTCGTCTAACTCGTATCAAGCATCCTAATATTATTCCTAATACACTTTATCTCCCGTTTCATTTTATAATTAGAAGAATTACACTCTCTCCTAATAACCTCTACTGTACATTTGGTGGTAAATCTCACTCATGGATTATTTACAGAGAGAGCGGACTGGGGGATATCAATTTTTTAACACCCTGGGGGTATTTATGTCCGGATTCTGGATTAAAGGCGTGTGTGTGTGGGGGGCGGGGGTGGAAAAGCTGCCGGGATTCACCAATACTCAATGCTTTATTTACGCGATGTGTGTCGAGCCTTCAGAGCAACAGCACTTTATATATATATATATATATATATATATATATATATATATATATATATATATATATATATATATATATATATATATATATATATAATATATATACATTCTGTAACTTGTGTTACAATAGTGCGCTCGATGGAAACCGTGTGTCAAGACCGTTATACGTAGGTATCTAAACAGCGAGAGATGAGCGTTTGGAGGTACACTAGGTACACAGGGTCGGGGGTTCGATTCCCGCTTCCTGCATTGTGCTTTTTCCCCACCCTGGCCGAGACGGGAATCGAACCCGGACCCTGGCGGTGTGAGGCGAACGTGCTAATAACTAAACCACTGTGCCCCCTAGATGATGAATCTATCTATTTATTTATTTATTTTTGTGGGTTTTTTTTTTGCCCTCTCCCAACAACAAGTAATTGATATTTTCTTTACAAATATCATCTGTTTTGAGTACATTCAGGTCTTTTTTTGAAATTGGCTTTGACATATGATGCTAAACCAATAAATAAATAAATAAAACATCATACACAGAGGGGCACGGTGGTTTAGTGGTTAGCACGTTCGCCTCACACCGGGTTCGATTCCCGTCTCGGCCATGTGTGTGTGGAGTTTGTGCATGTTCTCCCCGTGCCTCAGGGGGTTTTTCTCCGGGTTCTCTGGTTTCCTCCCCCGGTCCAAAAACATGCACGGTAGGTTGATTGGCACCTTGGAAAATTGTCCCTAGTGTGTGAATGTGTGTGTGTGTGTGTGTGTGTTTGAGTGTGTGTGAATGTGATGGGTTGGAATTCCATCCAGGGTGTATCCTGCCTTAATGCCCATAGACGCCTGAGATAGACACAGACTCCCCGTGACCCGAGGGAAGATCGGATAAAGCGGTAGAAGATGAATGAATGAATGAAACATGATACACATCACTGTCGACATTCTCCTCATTGGGACTTGTTTATGATGGTTATAGCATTTGGGAAATGAAGCCGCTTTATTAAAGAATGGCTGGACGCAGTAAAAAGGGGCCTGTTGGTGTAATTTGGTGTACGAGCGATGAGCGATCGCAGAGCTGACTAATGTCTTATCGATCCCGAGCAGCGCCGTGGCTTCGGCTCGTTTTTCCCTCCAAATGTTTTCTGTCGCCTTCACTGGGCCTGGAGGTTTATTTTAAACTCCTGTCGCGCTATGGAAACAACAGGAATGAAGGGGGGGGGGTGGATCACTGTCGGCATGGTTACAGGTCACAATTCCTCCATGGCAGAATAGTGAAACGCACAAAAAGTGTCGTCCTGCTCTCGGGCTGAAATACGGCTGTAATTCCTCCACAGCGACACGGGGGACGAGTGTAGCTGTTTTGCATCTAAATCACTTTCCGTTAGTTGGACGTTCCCATTATAGATCTGGATTTGTGTTCACTGGGCCGCACCTTGATTGAGGGCCGAGATAGTGTGTGTGTGTGTGTGTATGTTTCCCTACCTGATCTCCATCTGCAGTCTTGGTGTGGTGAGTCGTCCGAACGAAAGAGCACGATCCTTTGCTAAAATGTGAATCACGAGTTGTCTCCATGGGAATCGAGATCATGTTTTTTTCGCTCAAGTACAAAATACAAAAATAGTGATAGCGTGTGAACGTAGCACGATGTGAACGCTGGTTATTACTTCTGTGTGGAGTGAACGCTGTAGCCGACGCCATAGTGAGCGTTTTATACTTCTGCATCGCTCTGCAGTGACTATTCCCAAACACTAGTTGGCGCTGGTGCTGTTTTGAGTTTTGGGTTTCTGCTGTAGAAACAATGGTGACTTCCTGCAATGACAGCTGGCAGTGTGTAAAATGGTGATGAAGAATCATAGAGGTGTTTATGTTTTCTCTTCCGTGATCCTTTCGGCTGGCTCGCTCCATGTCCGTGCTTTGTTTCTTCACTATGGACTTTAAAAATGGCGGTACGGAGGAATACACCAGAATACGTTTGACGCTACAAAGAAAAACCGGAAATCCCCACCAATCACAGACCTTAAACTCCGCGTCGGCGTGACTCGTCGTTCCTTTTTTGCATATGTGCGCGTCGGGTTACGGCATTGGTATACGTTGTTGGTGTAGGTATACGCCGTATCCTACATCGTATATAACCCTAATCAGTACCTCTGTCTTTTTGTGGGTTCAAATGCATACCAGTATGTGTATGTATGTATGTATGTATATATATATATATATATATATATATATATATATATATATATATATATATATATATATATAATATGGGGGCACAGTGGCTTAGTGGTTAGCACGTTCACCTCACACCGCTAGAGTCCCGGGTTTGCTTCCCGTCTCGGTCATGTGTGTGTGGAGGTCCAAAAACATGCACGGTAGGTTGATTGGCACCTTGGAAAATTGTCCCTAGTGTATGAATGTGTGTGTGGTGTGTGCAATGTGTGTGTGAGTGTGTGTGTGTGCCCTGTGATGGGTTGGCATTCCATCCAGGGTGTATCCTGCCTTAATGCCCATAGACGCCTGAGATAGGCACAGGCTCCCCGTGACCCGAGAAAATCGGATATAGCGGTAGAAGATGAATGAATGAATGAATATATATATATGTAAACACATTCGTCTTCTGTTCATGTCTATAGTTTTGTCTGTTACAAACTGTTTAAGCTACATAACGGATAAACAGATGTGTTTTGAGTGAAGAAAAAGGTAAAAAGGTTTCGGTGTGTCGGACCGATTTGATTCCCAGTAAGGAGAAACCCCCTTAATCCCACTCCTCACATGTTTAGCTAGAGACGGCGAGCGTCGGAATCACCTGCTGCTCCGGTCGTAAACACAGACTGTCACGTTTCCTTTCTGTGGGCTGTCACACTGGCACATTTGCATTATCCTAGGCATTTTGTTCACGGTGGGCTACAGGGCCAAATCCTCCCGTATTAATGACTTAAATCGAATCTTTTACACTTAGTGTAGGCAGATTGGTGGGCGGAGCCTGTGCGACCAGGCCCAGACCGCCATATGTCTACATATAACATATATAACATCACAAATGTCACGTCATTTGCCGCTACGCCAGCTGTCTTGAGGACGTTGGTGTGTCAGTACGCATTCCAATAGCGTGTGTTGAAAGTGGGCAAAGCACACATTAAAAAGTAAGTGCATGTGGGAAGGTGTTCTAGAAAAGTCCCCAATGTACTAGTAAATGTACGACGACCCCGAGAGACCGTAACGCTTTCTCAAGGTTTCTCTGATCATTTTAATTCGCTTAGCACTTTTTATTTTCACTTGCTCATGCTATTTTAAAATCCCCACTGTTATTCCGGGGTGAAAGGAAAAACAAAAAGATATGGTTATAATAAAGACAGTTATGAATAGGGCCGTGCAGATTTTCAACAGTTCTCACTAAATGCAGCAGTGCACTTGTTAGAGAATCATTGTATAACAAATGGAATGCTGGGAAGAAAAGTAGAGAAGGGGTTAAATACTATGCGGCGGCGGAGCGAAAGGATCGCTAAGCGCGTTTCCATGACCCTTCAAAATACGCCTAAGGGGGAGGGGGTGTAGCTCAGTGGTCTAAGGCGCTGGGCTGCTGATCGGAAGATCCGGGTTCGAGCCCCGGTATGGCCAAGCTGCCGCCCTTGGGTCCTTGAGCAAGACCCTTAACCCTCTGTGCTCCAGGGGGCGCCGTATCATGGCCGACCCTGCGCTCTGACCCACGGCTACCAACATCAAGCTGGGATATGCGAAGAAAGAATTTCACTGTGCTGTAATGTATATGTGACCAATGGAAATGCGTCAAATTGTCAAAAACGCATATATCGGCAAAAAAATGTATCGCGCGCGTGGGGTGTTTTTTATTTATTTTTTTTTTTAGACGATGCGAAAAAGGAATAATTCGCAAACCGTAATAGAAACTTGTTTTTCCACGTATTTCCAGGTCACATGATGCACCTTGCCTTGGGAACGATGCTGCAGGTGCTACAAGAGGCCCTATGGCACTGCACAGCTCAAAACTCAAAAAAGCGGCCGCGTCCATCCAGAAATTGTCAATCCACAGGTCCTTCGTGAAATCGCACACTATTACCTCCCAGAACAAGCGCATACGTGACCCCGCCCAAGTATAGGGAGATCGTCTCACCATTAATGCTTGTGTAACGCGCCTTAACTTATCGCGAGAGGACGAGTTTTAGTCACATGATATGGTAAATGGAAACACCGTCATTTCACAAGTCTTCTATCGACATATAGAAAATATCACAGAAGCAAATTTGTAATGTCTCTAGTGATGAGATGGCATGGTAAAGCAGAGCCAAGGTCCTAACCAATCAGAACGCAAGAAATTCATGAATGAATGAGTTTCATTCATTCATTCGTTCATCTTCTACCGCTTTATCCGATCTTCCCTCGGGTCACGGGGAGTCTGTGTCTATCTCAGGCGTCTATGGGCATTAAGGCAGGATACACCCTGGATGGAATGCCAACCCATCACATCACACACACACACACATTCACACACACACTCATACATTAGGGACAATTTTCCAAGGTGCCAATCAACCTACCGTGCATTTTTATGGACCGGGGGAGGAAACCGGAGAACCGGAGAAGCCCGAAAAAAAAAAAAATCCCCCTGAGGCACGGGGAGAACATGCACAAAGTCTCCACACACACACATGGCCGAGACGGGAATCGAACCCAGACCCTGGTGGTGTGAGGCGAACGTGCTAACTCTGCAGAGACTCGGCTCAGAGAATGGAGGATGAGAGTTAGATTTGCCCTCAGTCACCGTGGCGATAGCGAGGTCTGGGCGGGACACAGCCGAGACACGGGTCTCACACAGCCGAGACACGCGTCTCACACAGCCGAGACACGCGTCTCACACAGCCGAGACACGCGTCTCACACAGCCGAGACACGCGTCTCACACAGCCGTCACCATCCTCGCGGCGCGGGAAAAAAAAACAAATATTATAGGGAAGAAAAGGAAAAGACGGCTGTATAAGCACATTGTTAAAATGACATGATGCAATCATTGTCATTGTTTTGTGTTTTTATTTATTTTTTTGTTGTTATGTTTACTTTTTGTTTGTGACTCTGGCGACATTGTCTCAGTCGACCGCTCAGAAACTGCTGGTAAGTTCTTTTCATGAAGTTCTCCGAGTTTTGTGTTGCACATTCGGTTCCTCGTGCACAAAATCCCAACGCTGTTTCACCTGCTTTTCTTTATTTCTTTATTTATGTTTATTTTCATATTTCATATAAACATGTCCCACATTCTCTATGTAGTCACCACTCGCCTTACAGGCAGCTAATCACACCATGCCTTTTTCTTTCTTTCTTTCTTTCCTTCTTTCCGTCTTTCTTTTCTTTCTTTCTTCCTTTCGTTCGTTCATTCTTTTCCATTCTTCCTTCCTTTCTTTCTTTTTCTTCCTTTCTTCCTTTCGTTTATTCTTTCCTTTCTTTCTTTTTCTTCCTTTCTTCCTTTCGTTTATTCTTTCTTTCTATCTTCCTTTTGTTCATTCTTCCTTTCTTACTTTCTTTCTTTCTTCCTTCCTTTCATTCATTTGTTCTTTGCTTCCTTTCTTCTTTCTTTCTTTTTCTTTCTTTCTTTCCTTCCTTCCTTCCGTCTCTTTTCTTTTTATTTCCTTCTTCTCTTTTGTTCTTTTTATTACGTCTTTTTTTCTTTTTTCTTTCTTTCCTTCCTTTCTTTCTTTTTCTTCCTTTTGTTTATTCTTTCCTTTCTTTCTTTTTCTTCCTTTCGTTTATACTTTCTTTCTTTCTTCCTTTCGTTCATTCTTCCTTCCTTCCTTTCATTCATTTGTTCTTTGCTTTCTTTCTTTCTGTTTCTTTCTTTCTTTCTTTCTTTCTTTCTTTCTTTCTTTCCTTCTAAGCTTTCTTTCTTCTTTCTTTATTCTTTCTTTCTTTCTTTCTTTCATTCTTTCTTTCTTCGTTTCTTCCTTTCATTCATTCGTTCTTTGCTTTCTTTCTTTCTTTCTTTCTTCCTTTCGTTTTCTTTCTTTCTTTTTCTTCCCTTCCTTCTTTCTTTTCTTCCTTTCCTTCCCTTCTTTCTTTCCTTCCTTCCTTCTTTTTCTTCCTTCCTTTTCTTCCTTCCTTCATTCTTTCTTTATTTTTTACCTTCCTTCTTTCCTTCTTTCTTTCTTTTCTTCCTTTATGTCTTTCTTTTTCTTTCCTTCTTCCTTCCGTCCTTTTCCTTTCCTTTCTGTTCTGTTCTTTAAGATGATGATTGCTACTTTGGTGTTTTTAGCTCCGTCTCATCTCTGTGTGCTCTCTAACAGCCGTGCAGCTCGACTCCTCCAGACCAGTTATTTATTTATTTATTTTTACTTTCTTTCCATCTCCCCTGATCCTTTCTATCCTTGTGACATGCATGCCAGTTGGGAGGGATAAACAAAACAAAAACAAACAGCTTGCCTGTGCATTTCGTCAGCCGCCCGAGAATCGAAGGTCTGATTGATTATGCACTGATCGGTGCGTTTCATTCGGGAGCGATCCGTACGATCCCGCTCGCCCCTGATCCCGTCTCTCGGGACGTGTACATCCCTATCCACGGATCTGTTCAATCATGCCTGTGAGAGCTATCCTCTCTCTCTCTCTCTCTCTCTCTTTTCTCTGTAATTTTTTTTGTTATTTAAATGACAATGTTCTGGCTGTTCATCATCGTGCTGCTTTAACACACGTCGTCATGACCTTTTTCTCGTCCGTTTGGCATGTTGACTCGGTCCCGCACGATCCGAACAAGGCTAATGTCCGAACAGGGTAGGAATGAGAGATCAGCCTGCCCCCCCCCTCCCCCCTCCACCCACCAACAAAAAACGTCCGACATGAGAATTCGTTGTGGAACCTGTTTAATAATAATAAATAATAATTCATTACATGTATATAGCGGGGCACTGTGGTTTAGTGATTAGCACGTTCGTCTCCGGGTCGATTCCCGTCTCGGCCATGTGTGTGTGGAGTTTGTGCATGTTCTCCCCATGACTCAGGGTTTTTTTTCTCCGGGTTCTCTGGTTTCCTCCCCCGGTCCAAAAACATGCACGGTAGGTTGATTGGCACATTGGAAAATTGTCCCTAGTGTATGAATGTGTGAGTGAATGTGTGTGTGTGTGTGTGTGTGTGTGTGTGTGTGTGTGTGTGTGTGTGTGTGTGTGTGTGTGTGTGTGTGTGTGTGTGTGTGTGTGTGTGTGTGATGGGTTGGCATTCCATCCAGGGTGTATCCTGCCTTAATGCCCATAGATGCCTGAGATAGACACAGACTCCCCGTGACCCGAGGGAAGATCGGATAAAGCGGTAGGTTAAGGTAGAAGAAGTAGAAGAAGATGAACGAATGAATGTATATAGCGCTACATTTATATACACACTCCTCATCTCCTCATCCACCTCCCCCTGCTGGCCACACTCACACCTCTTCCAGCGGTTTTCCCCCGGAAGTCATCCATCCAGGTAACTAACCAGTACTCAACCCTGCTTAGCTTCGTTGGGCGACCATTGTCAAGTTGACATGGTTAAAGTGGATACGGTTTCCCGGGTCTGGGCTGTAAAAGGCATTCGCAGCGTGCTCCATAGCAGCAGAGCGCCGAGGATTGATGGCCCTCCGCATGAAGGTTCCATCGTAAAACAAAAAGTGCAATCGGATTGCAAAACACGGCGCGGTGCGTTAGAACATCCTGATCAGCAGCCCTGATTAACCGAGTCCTCGGACATTTATTATCGTCGTAAAGCATCCGCCGCCACACGCAAAGTGCATCTGAATAATACACATTTCTCCCTCTCCATTTTTTATTTATTTATTTATTTATTTTTAAATAAAGCCTTGTTTTTCCATTCATGTTTACGTCCAAGCATGAAGGGGAAAAAATTCATAAACATCTGTTTACATATGAACAGGCTCTCACACACACACACACACACACACACACACACACACACACACACAGTTATTTATTTATTTGTGTTTGTCTTCAGGCAGAGAAGTGACTCATACGGGCTGCAAAGGTCGGATTTAAATTTCCCCCCCATATATATATATATATATATATATATATATATATATATATATATACAAACCGGATTCCAAAAAAGTTGGGACACTATACAAATCGTGAATAAAAACTGAATGCAATGATGTGTAGGTGCCAACTTCTAATATTTTATTCAGAATAGAACATAACACACGAAACAAAAGTTTAAACTGAGAAAATGTACCATTTTAAGGGAAAAATATGTTGATTCAGAATTTCATGGTGTCAACAAATCCCAAAAAAGTTG
>JACRUU010000024.1:13271571-13276571 GCA_030449085.1 Kryptopterus vitreolus
CATCCTCTCTCTCTTTCTCTCTCTCCTCCTCTCTCCCTCTCCCCCTCTCTCCACCTCTCTCCTCTCAAATGTATCACTCTCTCTCTATCTCTCTCTCTAGATTTCAATCTATCTCTCTCTATCCCTCACCTCAATTTCCCATCCTCTCTCCCTCTCACTGTCTCTCTCTCTCTCTCACTCCCGCAATCCTGCAATCTCTGTCTCTCCATCCCTCCCTCAATCTTCCCCCTCTCTCCCCCTCTCTCCCTCTCTCTCTCCTCACTCTCGCTTTCTCAATATATCTCTAATATCAAGCCCTCGATCTTTACCCCTTCTCTCCCTCTCAATCTATCTCTCTCGCTATCTCTCACTCCCTCTCAATCTCTCTCTTCCTCGCTCCCCAATCCTGCAATCTCTGTCTCTCCATCCCTCCCTCAATCTTCCCCCTCTCTCCCTCTCACTGTCTCTCTCTCTCACTCTCTATCACTATAACCTCACTACTGCAATCTCTCTCTCTCACTTGTAATCTCTCTCTCCATCCTCCCTCAATCTCATCTCCCTCTCTCTCTCTCTCTCACTTCTCTCTCTATCTCTCTCTCTCACTCACTCTCGCTTTTCAATCTCTCTCCATCCCTCCATCAATTTCCCCCGCTATCCCCCTCACTGTATCGTCTCTTCTCTCACGCATCTCGCGTTCTCAATCTCTCATCCCATCCCTCCTAATCTCCCCCTCTCTCCCTCTCACTGTCGCTCTCTTATATATCACTCTCGCTTTCTCTCTCTCTCTCATCCCTCCCTCAATCTTCCCCTCTCTCTCCACTTTCTCAATCTCTCTCTCTACATCCCTCCCTCAAATCTTCCCCTCTCTCCCTCTCACTGTTCTCTCTCTCGCTTTCTCCTCTCTCTCTTCTCATCCCCCTCTCTCTCTTCTTCCCCAATCTCTCCATACTCTCTCCTCTCTCTCTCTCTCTCTCACTCCTCCCTCTCCTACCTCCCTCTCTCTCCCCGCTCTCTCTCTCCTCCCTAATCTCTCTTCCTCTCTCCATCAATCTTCCCCCCTCTCTATCTCTCTCCCACAATCCTACAATCTCTCGTCTCTCTCTCTGTCTCTGTCTGTATCCCTTCCTCCTACCCCCCCGTGTGTGTATGTATATATATATATATATATATATATATATATATAGATATATATAACATACATAAATACTTGTACACAAAAATGCTCTTTGAAATGCTCTCGTATTACATCATGTTTGTAATAATACACATTCGTCTTCTCTGCAGTAAACCGATTATTTGATGCATGTCTGCTTACTCAGTGCTGATGAATATTAATGACCCTCTCCAGGCCCCGCCTACATCTGCTTTTACCATTTATAACATTTTGCACAATAAAGTCCTCATTGTGCATGAAATTAAATCCTCATCCTCAGCGCTGATTTTACACACACTCCTTAGCACTAGTGTGTGATGAGACATACTGATCTTAACGACTAAAAAATTTCCTGTGTGTGTGTGTGTGTGTGTGTGTGTGTGTAAAAGTAATGAACATGTGAAATGGAAAAGGAATGATTTATTGTTGTCTCTTGTGTTGTCAGTGGTCTGGTCCCGCTGCACAACGCCTGCTCCTACGGCCACTACGAGGTCACAGAGCTGCTGCTGAAGGTACAAATCTCGCGCATGGCCTGAAATGCACCGCCGTTTGTGGGTCCTTTCCCAAAACGTTCCCGAATCGGAATGGGAATGCTGAGTGCATCCCAGAGATGCATCCCTGACCAAAAATACCATCTTCCCAGTAGATTGTCATGGAGTACATGTGGCATAAGATGTTTAAACACACACACACACACACAAACACACACAATCTGGTGTCCACAATCTTTCATCCATGTAGTGTATAGAGACAAAATCAGGAGGAACTTGCACACGAACCAGCGGATGCAAAAACCCACCAGCACTTCCACTAGTGGGCCCTTGAGCAAGGCCCTTAACCCTGTATAAGGGTGTCGGCCATAAATGTTGTGGACGGTTGCTCTGATTGGCTCTGATTAATGAGCACGTACAGCAAACAAAAACAACAACAACAATGCATCTTTTTCATCCAGTAAGGAAAGGAATTAAATAGTCTTTTCTCCCCTTCTGACACCGGAGACTCCTTCCCCCCTGCCCCTTTCCAGAACGGGTTTATCAATGAGCGTCGAAACGATCACTCACAAGTCCATGCGTGTTAAAATAATAACCGTGGTATAGAAAAAAAAAAAACAATCAACAGCTACTGACCAATCAGAATCGAGATTGTAATAGAGCTGCGGTGTAAGAGGATTTAACCGGCGGCTCACAGCGAGCAGCTTCTTCCCTCGTAATATCTCCTTAAGCCTGCGGTGGTGCTGCGCTCCGCCACAGCCGCTTAACTCCACATCCGATTAAAAGATGCAGCGTAAGGGATCAGAAGGACAATTAAAAAGGCCGTTATCAGCAACGGCTTTTGCGGTTAACACGTGTCGGCAGAGCCGAGCTGCCCGAGGTTGATACTCGCACGGTTCGTCTTCCTCTCATCGAGGTCATATGGTAATGCGTACGAACGGGCGGTGTTTATCAGGGCACACGTCTCTCTCTCTCTCTCTCTCTCTCTCTCTCTCTCTCTCCTCTCTCCTATTTTTGCTCTCATCTCTCTCTCTCTCTCTCTCTTTCTTTTTGCTCTCAGATGCCGTTAATCGTCTTGTGTGTTGACTTTCGTTAAAACCAGTTAAAACCAGTCAAGGTTAAAAGCGTTATTGACATTTCCTCGCTCGTGTTTACCGCTTGTACCGCTGTAATGGACGGAATATAAAAGAGGCGATTAGATGTGTGTGTTTTTTTTTTTTTTAAATAAATAAATAAAAAAAAAAAAACAGTATATCACCAGTTTATATGGAAAGCAACCAAAAGCGGAACATAATTGTTAAAGGAGCCACGTACCGTATTTAAAAATTAAAAACCAACCACACCAATTTTTATTTATTTTTTTATTTTTTTTACGTAAAAATTAAATGAATTAATTAACAAGAAATTTAAGAAATTAAAATAATCATTTCCAGAGTGAACTAAAATATAAAATATATTATTAAAGGAAGAGTGTTTGAATGAAATGTATGTTATAATAATTTATAATCATTATTTTTTTTATAACATCTGTTAGTTGTATTTAAAGTATTTATCTATGATGCATCGAGAAGAGAAAAACGTGAGATTAATCAACTCGTGGCGTTCGTGCGATTAATCGCAATTAATCGTTTTAGAACCTAGTGCGCGTTTCAGTAGCAACTGTGAAATGATACGGTTTGTTTGTTTGTTTGTTTGTTTGTTTTGCTGTGATAAACACTTCTTACCATTTTACATCAGTCCACAATCCTGTCTGGATTTTATTCAATCTTAAATCCAGTTTATTTGTTCATATTCGAGAACATCGTTGTTTTTTTTTATAGTAACTTCTCCGATTCTTATTTTATTCATTCATTCATTCATTCATTCGTTCATCTTCTACCGCTTTATCCGATCTTCCCTCGGGTCACGGGGAGTCTGTGTCTATCTCAGGCGTCTATGGGCATTAAGGCAGGATACACCCTGAATGGAATGCCAACCCATCACAGGGCACACACACACACACACACACACACACACACACACACACATTCATACACTAGGGACAATTTTCCAAGGTGCCAATCAACCTACCGTGCATGTTTTTGGACCGGGAGGAGGAAACCGGAGAACCCGGAGAAAAAACCCCTGAGGCACGGGGAGAACATGCACAAACTCCACACACACACATGGCCGAGACGGGAATCGAACCCAGACCCTGGCGGTGTGAGGCGAACGTGCGAACCACTACGCCACCGTGCCCCTGTTCTTATTTTATTAACATTACAAAATATAAGCGTATGTTTAAACTAAACTATTAATTGATTTTTTAAATTTATTTTTTAATGTGCCAGCAAATTTCAAATGGACGTATTTTTCCGTACATCATGAGGGCGTTTGTTCTGTTTTTAATTAAAGAATTAAAGGACTTTTGCTCTTACAGATTTTATTATTTTTTTGTTTGTTTGTTTTTCCACCCTTTCTTTTTGTTCTTTTATTCTTTTCAGTGTTCCATTATGTCCATAAAATATTACTGAGTTTGCCGCCATCAGAAAATAATCCGATTTGATTCGGCAAAACCGGTTCCACTGTTTACACATCATTTGTGAAGACAGCACTTTCTCCAATCACTTGTTTACAAAATACCCAGATGTTAGCAGCTGTGTAACACTCGGTCTAATCACCGTCACGTTCCGTCACGTTCCATTTGTTTTGTCCATTTGTTTTGGTTTCGGGCTGTAAAATTCCCCTGGAAGAGATAATAAACAAAATGTAAATATTTATTTACATGTTTGTATATGTAATGAATCACTTTACTGCCCTCTGCTGGTGTGAAGAAGTTGAATTTTTGTCCCTTTAGTGTTGCTGCTTTGTTTTGTTTTACTGCACCTTTGTGAATTCGCAGACGCAAAGGAGTTTCATTCCCCGCGTTTGTTTGTTTGTTTGTTTGTTTGTCTGCAGCATGGCGCGTGTGTGAACGCCATGGACCTGTGGCAGTTCACCCCCCTGCACGAAGCGGCGTCCAAGAACCGCGTGGAGGTCTGCTCCCTCCTGCTGAGTCACGGCGCCGATCCCACGCTGGTCAACTGTCACGGCAAGAGCGCGGTGGATATGGCGCCTACTCCCGAGCTGAAAGAGAGACTGACCTGTGAGCACTTATTACACACTTATTACGCCTTATTACACTTTGTACAGTTGGTGTGGATTTGGGACTGGATGAATAGCCGTTAGGTCATCATTTTCCCACAAAGTGTTTGATTGTCTTAAAATAAGGCTTTAAAAGCGTGCATTGGCAATAAACTACATCTCCCATAATGCATGCTGTTATGTTACCCACCACTGGAGTTTAGCGTATCCCATATAGGTGGGAAATACAAAGCGTTTTATCTTTTGTGTTATGA
>JACRUU010000024.1:13281571-13286571 GCA_030449085.1 Kryptopterus vitreolus
AGACTCGCCGGATCAATGCGGCTCTTTTCAGGGAGCCCAATCAGATAAGTATGGACTGATTGGACAGTCGTTCAGGCGCTGCCTTGGAGCTCGGAGCGTCCGATCCGCTTCACCGCGTCCGCTATAAAACCTACTCCTCCTTTGTTCTCCTAATGATAGGAGCTTATCTAATGACCTCTTTTTTTTTTTTTTTTTTTTTTTATGCGCCCAGGCTTTATCCGTGCCTGGCATTCCGGTTTGGACGGCTCAGCGTTCATTCATCTTCTACCGCTTTATCCGATCTTCCCTTGGGTCACGGGGAGTCTGTGCCTATCTCAGGGCATTAAGGCAGGACACACCCTGGATGGAATGCCAACCCATCACAGGAGACACACACACACACACACACATTCATACACTAGGAACAATTTTTCCAAGGTGCCAATCAACCTACCGTGCATGTTTTTGGACCGGGGAGGAAACCGGGGAACCCGGAGAAAAACCGGGGAAACCCGGAGGAGAAAAAAACCCCCACTGAGGCACGGGGAGAACGAAACGGAGCGAGAACATGCAAACTCCACATACACATGGCCAAGACGGGAATCGAACCCGGATCCTGGCGGTGTGAGGCGAACGTGCTAACCACTAAACCACCGTGCCCCTCGGTTCAGCGTTGTGTGAGTTTATTTATTTTGGCTTGCACAGACAACAAGCTGAGAAGCGCTTAGCTAGCCTCGTCCGATCGCCACGACGCCTCGTTTAGTGCGTTCACATAAACGCGCCCTTATTATTCCCTCAGAGCTGGTGTGTTTGGGGGATGAGTGACGGGGACAGTGCTATTCCGTTAACATGGACAGTAAGTGTGTAGGAATGAGGCAGAAATTTCGAAAGGGGGAAAAATGGCAAGTGTTTTATTTATTTATTTATTTATTTTTTAAGTGGCGCTGCGTTTGTACAGAGGCTGGAATTGTGCAAGAAAACGCAATAAAAACAGTCCGTGACGTTCGAGCGCTGAATTTTATGTATTTATTTATTTATTTATTTATTTTTATCCCCCACACGTCCAAAGCTTGAATTCGCTTCATTTCACTTTCTCTGTTTGAGTTCGAACCTGCCAGCGTGACCCGAGGGCTGTTTCCTCCGACTCGACTGTGCTGTGATGAGCGGTAAGGCCGAGCAGAGTTTTGAGCAGAAGGGGCCAGGCTGGTGGGGGGGTTTTAGGGGGAGGGGGGGGGTTGTTTTGGGGCTGGAAACAGATGGTACGGCAGTGTTGAACTAATAAGCAGACCGGGAAGCTTGGAGGTAAACACAGCATTTCGACTCGGCTGGCTTTGGAGCACTGAGCAGCGTGGATGGAGGATGGAGGGAGCTTGTTACATAAAGAAAGAGAGACGGAGAGTGTCCGAGCCGAGCCGAGCCGTCTCCACACCATTTAATGCGCAGGGCTGCAGCATGAACCTGTCCAGCTGTCACTGTGTTTACAATTATAGGTTGGAATTGTGAATCGGGAATGAATCTCCTGCACACAGCATGTCAAAAGTTATGATGAAACTTTGCAGAGTTGGAGAAAAGCTGGTGCACACACACACACACACACACACACACACACACACACGCAGGTTTCTCCCCCGTCCTCTCTTCTCCATCTGCACAGTGCGATAGTCCTTGAAGAGACGCTGGAGTTGCCCGAGGGCGCGTCTGATTAATTCATGTCTGTGTTCGTTTGAAAGTGAGCCGTCTCTGTTCACACGGCCGTCTTCTCCTGCGCTGCACCGCCACCACACCCGGGTTTACACACCCGGAGAAAAACAATCAATCCAATGCTTTTCCCAGTGTCTGGCTGGTGTAAAAGCACACCTCCTAAATGCTCCGGATTGGTGCGACACGGGGTCACGAAATGACTGCGTCGTTACTGTTAGTACTGTATTATAAAACACTTTAATTGTAATAGAACATATATATATATATTATAGATATATATATATATATATATATATATATATATATATATATATATATAATATATATATATATATATATGAGATGAGAGAGAGGGGGTGGGGGCACGGTGGCTTAGTAGTTAGCACGTTCGCCTCCGGGTTCGATTCCCGCCTCGCCCATATGTGTGTGGAGTTTGTGCATGTTCTCCCCGTGCCTCAGGGGGTTTTTCTCCGGGTTCTCCGGTTTCCTCCCGGTCCAAAAAAAACATGCATGGTAGGTTGATTGGCACCTTGGAAAATTGTGCCTAGTGTATGAATGTGTGTGTGTTTGTGTGTCCTGTGAAGGGTTGGCATTCCATCCAGGGTGTATCCTGCTGCCCATAGATGCCTGAGATAGACACAGACTCCCCGTGACCCGAGGGAAGATCGGATAAAGCGGTAGAAGATGAATGAATGAAGAGAGAGAGATCATATAGAAAAAAATGTTCATTGTGTTTGTAAATGCTGGTTTCTTTGTTTCGAGCTTTCTGTGCAACGTTGAGAGCTCCATTTATTCATTACCTCATAGATTCCCTTGAACATTCCTGCAACTTGCTAGCGACTCTCCAATATCCCGCTTGCACCCTACTGGTCAGGGACGTCTCTTCCAATAAAACCACTGTAATCGTTTTGTGTTAACATGATTGCAGAGTCCCTAAAACGGCTACACACTCCTCTTTCCTGTGAGCATCTATCCGCCTCTTATCCCTGATACCCTCTTGTCCTAGCTTTTAACATTTTGCAAGATGACAAAATCCTTGTTTAAAGAGCACTTGTCGTGTTTATTGTTTATCTCGTGAAGAATCACTTGTACAGTCACTATAGACGAAGGCATCTGCCAAATGAATAAATGTGATAAATATTGAATACATGGCGTTTGCAAGGATTTTCTTCTTTTTTATATATGATGATCACGTGTACGTCATGAAGATATTTCTTTTTACAATAACTTGTCTTAAAATATCTCCGTCTGTACTTTTCACATCATTATGCAACGTTATGCAACGTTCAGCGCTGACCCCGAGGCATTCTTTTATTCCAATGCTAATTCATACTAGGGATTATTTACAGAGACGTATGTCTGAGCACTGCTAACAAATACAGAAATACTAGTCGACGTGTTTACTCTTTAAGTGTTTGCTTGTTGTGTTAACGCAGATGAATGCGGTGGACACTCTGGGACAGACGGCTCTGCACCGGGCGGCTCTGGCCGGTCATCTACAGACGTGCCGTCTGCTACTGAGCTACGGCGCAGATCCGGCCGTCGTCTCGCTGCAGGGCTTCACCGCCGCACAGATGGGCAACGAAGGCGTCCAGCAGATCCTCAGCGGTAAACGCCACCACTCGGCGCTCTCGCGCGAGACCATCGGCGAGGCTCGTTAGCATTCGTAACTCTGTTTCTCTTCTGCGCAGAGAACATTCCGGTGAGGAACTCGGATGTAGACTACAGGCTTTTAGAGGCAGCAAAAGCAGGAGACCTGGACACTGTGAAGGTGACTAATGCACTCGCGTATGGAGGAGGAGGAGGAGGAGAAAAGTACACTTAATATGAAATAAGTGTGTTTAATTAAGGTGTAGGTAAAAGACAGGCAGAATACATTTATACAGGAGATCATTCGTTGTAGAATTAAATGGCAGTGCTGATTTGAGCCGTCCACAGGAACGCACTACTAGAGAGATGTGGAGAGACATGATTATACTCCGTCTGTTTCCCCATGTGGTGGACCGGTCTCTTCTTCTCTTCACATTGTGTGTGTGTGTGTGTGTGTGTGTGTGTGTGTGTGTGTGTGTGTGTGTGTGTGTGTGTGTGAGAGAGATCCTACTGCAAACATTTCTATCATTCTTTGTGTATGCACTCACTCACTCTCTCTCTTGCCTCTCTCTCTGCTTCTCTCTCTCACTCACTCTCTCTCCTTCTCTCTCTCACTCACTCTCTCTCTGCCTCTCTCTCGACTCTCTCTCTCTGCCTCTCTCTCTCTGCCTTTCTCTCTCTCTCTGTATCTCTGCCTCTCTCTGCCTTTCTCTCTCTCTTAATCTCCCTTCTGCCTTTCTCTCTCTCTCTGCCTTTCTATCTCTATCTTCTCTCTCCCTCTGCCTTCTCTCTCTCTCCTGCTCTCTCTACTCTGCAGCTCTCTCTCTCTCTGCCTCTCTCTCTCTCTGCCTCTCTCTCTCTCTGCCTCTCTGCCTCTCTCTCTCTGCCTCTCTCTCTCTCTCTGCCTCTCCTCTCTCTCTTCTCTCTCTCTATCCTCTCTCTCTCTCTCGCCTCTCTCTCTCTCTCTCTCTCTCTCTCTGCCTCTCTCTCTGCCTTTCTCTCTCTCTCTGCCTCTCTCTCTGCCTTTCTCTCTCTCTGCCTTTCTCTCTCTCTCTCTGCCTTTCTCTCTCTCTCTACCTTTCTCTCTCTCTCGACTCTCTCTCTCTCTCTCTGCCTCTCTCTCTGCCTTTCTCTCTCTCTCTCTGATCTCTATCTCTGCCTGCCTTCTCTCTCTCTGCTTTCTCTCTCTCTGCCTTTCTCTCTCTCTACCTTTCTCTCTCTCTCTGTTCTCTCTCCTTCTCTGCTTTCTCTCTTCTCTCTCTCTCTGTCTCTATCCCTATCTCTGGGCCTCTCTCTCTCTCTCTCTCGCCTCTCTCTCTCTCTCTCTCTCTCTCTCTCTCTCTCTCTCTCTCTCTCTCTCTCTCTCTCTGTCTCTCTCTCTCTCTCTCTCTCTCTCTCTCTCTCTCTCTCTCTCTCTCTCTCTCTGTCTGCAGCAGCTGTGCTCTGCTCAGAATGTGAACTGCAGGGATCTGGAGGGTCGTCACTCGACGCCGCTGCACTTTGCTGCAGGCTACAACCGCGTGGCCGTGGTGGAGTACTTGCTGCATCACGGCGCAGACGTCCACGCCAAAGACAAAGGGTGAGTCCGAGCTGCCCGGGATGGAGCCCAGTGTCATTAACATGCAAACATCTCTTGTGTTAATAAACACTTCAGTGCAAAATCACTTCCTATGAGTTCCAAACCCAGAAAGCCTTTTGGAGGGAAAGAAGGAGGGAAACCTTGTGTTAGT
>JACRUU010000024.1:13294071-13309071 GCA_030449085.1 Kryptopterus vitreolus
GTGTGTGTGTGTGTGTGTGTGTGTGTGTGTGTGTGTGTGTGTGTGTGTGATTGTGTGTGTGTGTGTGTCCTGCGATGGGTTGGCATTCTATCCAGGGCGTATGCCCATAGACGCCTGAGATAGACACAGACTCCCTGTGACCCGAGGGAAGATCAGATATAACGGTAGAAGATGAATGAATGAATGAATATGGTACATGTTTCCTTTTGTGAACGCAGTGTGCTTTATTGTGTAATTTGGGAATGTGATGCTCTTGCGTAAGGCTCCATACGGTAATATACACTAATATAGTGAGGAGATCATACCTGTTGTGAATGCGCAGCTAGTAGGTGTAATTTGGGGAAATTTGGGAAGTGTGAGTGGATGCACTGAACGTTTATTTATTCGTTAAACGAATAAAACAGATTAACCAGGGACGTGCTGAACAAACTGACACTTTTAGCAAAACAGCTACTAGAAAAACAGATGTAGATGTGAGTAACCTATGCATACATGGACACACACACACACACACACACACACACAATATGCTCACACAAAACAGCACGCTTTAAAATCTCCACTCCTGACAGTTCTTCTCATAGCTGTGCACTGAAGTGTGTGGTGTTTTTGCTGCCTGCCAGGAGCATCCCAGCTCATACACTTTTAATGCCACAATCTGGTGCATGATTTGTTCGGGAACAGGCCCGAGTGTGAGATGACACCATGTCGCTAGTGACAGTCCAGGCCAGATGACAGTGCCAGGCTCTAAACAAGGGATCGTCTTCTCATCTGTGCCTGCTCTGGATAAAAACACACACTTTTTTTTTTACAATCATCCAAAACATAATAGTGTCTGACAGCATACTTATATTTCATGATAACGTTACAGCAGGTATTCAACACTCAGGGCGGAGTCATTCCCTGCTGCATGCTGACTGGCCGCAGGAAGCCCGGGGCACTGCTTTATAGGGGGGGGGTATTAATCCTAACTGTATTAGTGGGGGGGTATTCCTAACTGTATTAGTGGAGGGTGTACTCCTCACTGTATTACTGGGGGGTATACCTAACTGTATTAGTGTGGGGGTATTCCTAACTGTATTAGTGTGGAGGTATTCCTAACTGTATTAGTATGGGGTATTCCTAACTGTATTAGTGTGGAGGTATTCCTAACTGTATTAGTGCGGGTACTCCTAACTGTATTAGTGGGGGTATTCCTAACTGTATTAGTGTGGGGTATTCCTAACTGTATTAGTGGGGGGGGTATTCCTAACTGTATTAGTGGGGGTATTCCTAGCTGTATTGGTGTGGAGGTATTCCTAACTGTATTAGTATGGGGTATTCCTAACTGTATTAGTGGGGGGGGTATTCCTAACTGTATTAGTGTGGAGGTATTACCTAACTGTATTAGTGGGGGGGGGGGGTATTCCTAACTGTATTAGTGTGGAGGTATACCTCTGTATTACTGGGGGGTATTCTAACTGTATTAGTATGGGGTATTCCTAACTGTATTAGTGTGGGGGGTATTAGTGTGGGGTTATTCCTAACTGTATTAGTGGGGGGGGGGGGTATTCCTAACTGTATTAGTGTGGGGGTATTCCTAGCTGTATTGGTGTGGAGGTATTCCTAACTGTATTAGTATGGGGTATTCCTAACTGTATTAGTGGGGGGGGGGGTATTCCTAACTGTATTAGTGTGGAGGTATTCCTAACTGTATTAGTGGGGGGGGGGGGGGGTATTCCTAACTGTATTAGTGTGGGGGTGGGGGGGTATTCCTAACTGTATTAGTGTGGGGGTATTCCTAACTGTATTAGTTGTATGCCTAATGTATTAATGTGGAGGTTACTAACTGTATTAGTGGGGGGTATTCTAACTTATTTGTGTGGGGGTATTCCTAACTGTATTAGTATGGGGTATTCCTAACTGTATTAGTGTGGGGTTATTCCTAACTGTATTAGTGGGGGTATTCCTAACTGTATTATTGTGGAGGTATTACTAACTGTATTAGTGCGGGTACTCCTAACTGTATTATTGTGGAGGTATTACTAACTGTATTAGTGGGGGGGGATTCCTAACTGTATTAGTGGGGGTATTCCTAGCTGTATTGGTGTGGAGGTATTCCTAACTGTATTAGTATGGGGTATTCCTAACGGTATTATGTGGAGGTTTCCTAACCTGTATTAGTGGGGGGGGGGGGGGTATTCCTTATGTATTAGTGTGGAGGTATACCTAACTGTATTAGTATGGGGGTATTCCTAACTGTATTAGTGGGGGGTATTCCTAACTGTATTTGTGTGGGGGTATTCCTAACTGTATTAGTATGGGGTATTCCTAACTGTATTAGTGGGGGTATTCCTAACTGTATTAGTGGGGGGTATTACTAACTGTATTTGTGTGGGGGTATTCCTAACTGTATTAGTATGGGGTATTCCTAACTGTATTAGTGTGGGGTATTCCTAACTGTATTAGTGGGGGGTATTACTAACTGTATTTGTGTGGGGGTATTCCTAACTGTATTAGTATGGGGTATTCCTAACTGTATTAGTGTGGGGTATTCCTAACTGTATTAGTGGGGGGTATTACTAACTGTATTTGTGTGGGGGTATTCCTAACTGTATTAGTATGGGGTATTCCTAACTGTATTAGTGTGGGGTATTCCTAACTGTATTAGTGGGGGGTATTACTAACTGTATTTGTGTGGGGGTATTCCTAACTGTATTAGTGTGGGGGTATTCCTAACTGTATTAGTGGGGGGGTATTCCTAACTGTATTAGTGTGGGGGTATTCCTAACTGTATTAGTGTGGAGGTATTCCTAACTGTATTAGTATGGGGGTATTCCTAACTGTATTAGTGGGGGGTATTCCTAACTGTATTAGTGTGGAGGTATTCCTAACTGTATTAGTGGGGGGGGGGTATTCCTAACTGTATTAGTGTGGAGGTATACCTAACTGTATTAGTATTAGGGGGGTATTCCTAACTGTATTAGTGTGGAGGTATTCCTAACTGTATTATTGTGGAGGTATTACTAACTGTATTAGTGGGGGGGGATTCCTAACTGTATTAGTGGGGGGGGGTATTCCTAACTGATTATTGGGGGGGGGGGGGGGGGGTTATGTTTAGGTGGCCTGGGGTTTTCTTTATTTTGTTTAGTGGGGGGTGTACTGTGTATCCTAACGGTATTAGTGGTGGGGGTATTACCTAAAATTTAGTTCGTTTGGCTTTATCTCCTGTATTATGGTGGGGGGGGGGGGGGGGGGGGGGTATTCCTAACTGTATTAGTGTGGGGTATTCCTAACTGTATTAGTGGGGGGTATTCCTAACTGTATTAGTGTGGGGGTATTCCTAACTGTATTGGTGGGGGGGGTATTCCTAACTGTATTAGTGGGGGGTGGGGGGTATTCCTAACTGTATTAGTGTGGGGGTATTCCTAACTGTATTAGTATGGGGTATTCCTAACTGTATTAGTGTGGGGTATTCCTAACTGTATTAGTGGGGGGGTATTCCTAACTGTATTTGTGTGGGGGTATTCCTAACTGTATTAGTGTGGGGGTATTCCTAACTGTATTAGGGGGGGGTATTCCTAGTGTATTAGTGTGGGGGTATTCCTAACTGTACTAGTGTGGGGGGTATTCCTAACTGTATTAGTGGGGGGTGGGGGGGGGGGATTCCTAACTGTATTAGTGTGGGGGTATTCCTAACTGTATTAGTGTGGGGGTATTCCTAACTGTATTAGTGGGGGGTATTACCTAACTGTATTAGTGTGGGGGTATTCCTAACTGTATTAGTATGGGGTATTCCTAACTGTATTAGTGTGGGGTATTCCTAACTGTATTAGTGGGGGGTATTACTAACTGTATTTGTGGGTATTCCTAACTGTATTTGTGTGGGGGTATTCCTAACTGTATTAGTGTGGGGTATTCCTAACTGTATTAGTGTGATTCCTAACTATTAGTTGGGGTATTCCTAACTGTATTAGTGGGGGTATTCCTAACTGTATTATTGTGGAGGTATTACTAACTGTATTAGTGCGGGTACTCATAACTGTATTAGTGGGGGGTATTCCTAACTGTATTAGTGTGGGGTATTCCTAACTATTAGTTGGGGGGATCCTCACTGTATTTGGGGGTATCTAATGTATTAGTGGAGGGGGTATTAGTGTGGAGGGTTCCTAACTGTATTATGTGGAGGTATTACTAACTGTATTAGTGCGGGTACTCATAACTGTATTAGTGGGGGGTATTCCTAACTGTATTAGTGTGTGGGGGTATTCCTAACTGTATTAGTGTGGGGGTATTCCTAACTGTATTGGTGTGGGGGTATTCCTAACTGTATTAGTGGGGGGGGGGGTATTCCTAACTGTATTAGTGGGGGGTATTACTAACTGTATTTGTGTGGGGGTATTCCTAACTGTATTAGTGTGGGGGTATTCCTAACTGTATTAGTGGGGGTATTCCTAACTGTATTAGTGGGGGGGTATTCCTAACTGTATTAGTGTGGGGGTATTCCTAACTGTATTAGTGGGGGGGGTATTCCTAACTGTATTAGTGTGGGGGTATTCCTAACTGTATTTGTGTGGAGGTACTCCTAACTGTATTAGTGTGGGGGTATTCCTAACTGTATTGGTGTACTCCTACTGTATTGTGGGGGGTATTCCTAACTGTATTAGTGGGGGGGGTATTCCTAACTGTATTAGTTGGGGGGGTATTCCTAACTGTATTAGTGTGGGGGTATTCCTAACTGTATTAGTGGGGGGTATTAGGGGTATTCCTAACTGTATTAGTGGGGGGTATTCCTGTATTTGTGTGGGGGTATTCCTAACTGTATTAGTATGGGGGGTATTCCTAACTGGGGTATTAGTGTGGGGGGGATTCCTAACTGTATTAGTGGGGGGGGTATTCCTAACTGTATTAGTGGGGGGTGGGGGGTATTCCTAACTGTATTAGTGTGGGGGTATTCCTAACTGTATTAGTGGGGGGTATTCCGAACTGTATTTGTGTGGGGGTATTCCTAACTGTATTTGTGTGGGGGTATTCCTAACTGTATTAGTTGGGGGGGGGATATTCCTAACTGTATTAGTGTGGGGGTATTCCTAACTGTATTTGTGTGGGAGTATTCCTAATTGTATTAGTTGGAGGGGGTATTCCTAACTGTATTATTGTGGAGGTATTCCTAACTTAACCACTGTATTAGTTGGAGGGTGTACTCCTCACTGTATTACTGGGGGGTATTCATAACTGTATTAGTGGAGGGGGTATTCCTAACTGTATTAGTGTGGAGGTATTCCTAACTGTATTAGTGGGGGGTGGGGGGGGTATTCCTAACGGGGGGGGGGGGGGGGGGGGGGGGGGGGGGGGGGGGGGGTATTAGTTGGGGGTATTCCTAACTGTATTAGTGTGGGGGGTATTCCTAACTGTATTAGTGGGGGGGGTATTCCTAACTGTATTAGTGGGGGGGGTATTCCTAACTGTATTAGTGTGGGGGTATTCCCTAACTGTATTAGTAGGGGGTATTCCTAACTGTATTAGGGGGGTATTCCTAACTGTATTAGTTGGAGGGTGTACTCCTCACTGTATTACTTGTATTGGGGGGGGGGTATTACTAACTGTATTAGTGGGGGGGGGGGTATTCCTAACTGTATTAGTTTGGGGTTATTCCTAACTGTATTAGTGGGGGGGTATTCCTAACTGTATTAGTGGGGGTATTCCTAACTGTATTAGTGGGGGGGGGGGGGTATTCCTAACTGTATTTGTGTGGGGGTATTCCTAACTGTATTAGTGGATGGGGGTATTCCTAACTGTATTAGTGTGGGGTATTCCTAACTGTATTAGTGGGGGGTATTCCTAACTGTATTAGTGTGGGGTATTCCTAACTGTATTAGTGGGGGGGTATTCCTAACTGTATTAGTGGGGGGTATTCCTAATGTTAGTTTGTGCTGGTTTTTTTTTTTTTTTTTTTTTTTTGTTTGTTTGTTTTTTTTGTTGGTATTGGGGGTTTGTATTTTTTCTTGTATTTTTGTGTTTGTTTTGTTTTTGTCGTATTCTGTGGGAGGGGGGATTCCTAACTGTATTAGTTGGAGCTGGTTTTTTTGGTTCCTAACTGTATTAGTGGGGGGTATTCCTAAGTTGTATTTTCTATGGGGAGGTGTGTATTAGGGGGGGGGTATTTCCTAACCCTTGTAGTTGGTCACTCCTCACTGTATTCGGGGGGTGGTATTTCCTACATTAGTGCCTATCTTATGTGGATTCCGCCCATATGTTATTGTGGGGGTATTCCTAACTGTATTAGTGTGAGAGGGGTATAGCTCAGTGGTTTAAGGAGCTGGGCTACTATGGCCAAAATGCCACCCTTGAGCAAACAAGCCGGGATTATGTTAAACAATTTCACTGTGCTTTAACGTATATGCGACACATAAAGCACTATTCAATTCTATTCTATTATTCTTGTAGCTATTTATTGGAATGCATTCTAGAACGTACCAGATTCGTGTCTTCTTGAACACTATTCCCTTTATCTAATAGAAAAATATCTGTTTCTGGACTTCATTCGTTTGATAGAGTGTGTGCAGTTTGTGAAAATTGCGACAGGTTGTGTGAAGCCCTTGACAGCTCGAACGCCATTGCTACAAACAGCTCCTCCGAACACTGAAAGGCGTGCGTTATACTTGGCATCCTTCACTATATTTAGCCCGTCTGCCTAGCTACACTCAAACCTGTTAATGGCGGCTGTGTAAATCAGTCAAATCCGTTTTTTTAATCACGGCATGACCGAGTTTCCTTTTCAAAAGGAAATGACATAATTAATCAGATTATGTTCAGATATTTAATGGAGGATTTCAGGTGTTGTGTAGTTTTACTCTTGCGATCCTTACTGGACCTGTTTTCAGCTGGCGGAATCCATATGACTTCCATGATCACGCAATATTACAGCTGTTACATGTCATCGTGTAAGTCCTGCTGCATAGGGACAGCTGGTGTGTAAAATAGCTCCTAAGACATTCATTTCACAGATATAGAAGAACAGTATTGAAAGGTTGTTGTGTAGCGTTGTGGGAAAATTACAATGTCAAGACGTGCTTGTTTTGGAACAAAGAAAAAAAACATACGTAACATATCATTCATGACATCAAAACTGTTAACAAAACTGACTTTTAGGAAGGAGCATTCATAAAACATAAGATCTGGTCCAGGGTGTGATGATAACCCATCCCACATGCTCTTCACTAAAAAGGTAGTTTTTCGAGTCAGGCTTCAGAGATTTAAAAAAAGTACACACACACACACACACACTATTTAATAGCTCATGAAAATGTCAACGGCTACAGTGAGCAGTCAGCATAGGGAGGATGGGAGTTCTGCTACAGTAATGATGGCCGAGAAAGATTTATTTATTTATTTATTTTTGTGTACTAAAGTTCTCTATTCACATTTTCCTTCCTTCAGTTGCTCCAATTTAGTTTGGTGTTCAGAAATAGGCGTTTTTACTGCGCTTTCATTTTCTGGTCAGATGGTACGTTTTGCACTGACAGGAATCGATCGCTTTGTTGTAACAGTGCGGCTTCTTTTTTTTGTTGTTTTTTTATCCCATTTAACACAGCACGTGGATATTGCGGCTCTGCTGATCAAGTACAACACGTGTGTGAATGCCACCGATAAGTGGGCGTTCACTCCTCTTCACGAGGCTGCTCAAAAGGGACGCACCCAGCTGTGCGCCCTGCTGCTGGCGCATGGAGCCGACCCCACTATGAAAAACCAGGAGGGCCAGACGCCGCTCGATCTCGCCACGGTAATCACAATAATAATAATAATATCAGTATCAACAACAACACATTATTCGGACAATTTCTGACCCTTCTTTCAACCAAGGATATATGTATATATGTACGTGTGTGTGTGTGTGAGTATGTATATATATATATATATATATATATATATATATATATATAGGGTATATATATATATATATATATATACACACACATATGTATGTATATGCTGTAAGTGTGTGTGTGCGCATATATATATATATATATATAGATATATATTATATATATATATATATAATATATATATATATATATATATATATATATATATATAGCACACACAACACACACACACACACACACACACACACACACACATCACACATACAACTATATATATATATATTATATACACACACACACACACGGTGGTGCCTCGGCTAATGTTGTTAATCCGTTGCACACCACTGCACACAGTGTGTGGTGTGTGTGTGTGTGTGTGTGTGTGTGTGTGAGAGAATATATACATATACACACATTCACACTCAGTATCTCAGCTTCTCAGTGATACGACAGCGGCAGTTTTGTCTCGTACACAATGGTCCGATATGCACATCAGATAATATGTTTTTATTATTTTTGTATTCCTCATGTCACTTTTAAAGAATATACATAATACCATACACAGGCCCTTCCTGGAATAATGCGTGGCAGCAAGGACAATAAATTAGGAAATCTTGTAGGAAAAAGAAAACACTCATTATAAAATTGAGACAGCTTGTGATGTGTATTCAGTACATGTATTCAGTACATTAAAACATTCTGGATTTCGAGGACCCTTTCGATGCACATTTTAAATAAACTAGTAGGAGATCATTAAAAATGCATTCAAGCCACCAGTGCAGATGGATTTGAATTCCTGGATGGTTTGGTACATGCCCTCATATCTGTTTGAGAAATGCTGCAGGTGTTGGCGTATCAGCCGCTCCGATACAAAGTGACCTTTCGTTATTATTAGTTACTCACACTCACATGTCATGGTAGCGAGATTTTAAATGTTTTTATTTATTTATTTATTTATTTTTTTTTTAATTCCCAAAACCCGGCAAACGCCATCTGTCTCGTTTATGCCAATGAAGGCTTGGGAGAGATGTGTTTACATAATAAACATGTGCTTTTGCATTCGTTTAACGTAATGCTCTGCGGCGCTGTTTAAAAGTAACGAGCTGGATTATTCATCTTTATGTATTTGCCTAAAACACCGCTGAACAATGATCCTGAATCAACAGTATTGCTATCACTTATATTTTACTCATTTATAATGTTATTCTAGAACAACAGTCACTTTGACATGTTGAGTTACTGCTACCATCTGGTCCAGATTATTGTCTTACATCCCATTCTTTCATATTACTTAATTATAGAAACACTTAAATAACAAGTTATTATATTTTAGCCTTATAGCAATTCTTGCCTCTCCATTGTGTGTGTGTGTGTGTGTGTGTATGTGTGTATATATATATATATATATATATATAGATATATATATATATATATATATATATATATATATAATAATATATATATATATATATATATATATATCGAATGATCTCAAATAACTTACACCTGGAGTGTTTTATAAAATGCACTAGTTAAATAATACGCGTTCGTAATGATGACGTCGTCTCTTTGCCCTGTAGGCTGATGATATCCGGGCTTTACTGATCGACGCCATGCCTCCCGATGCCCTGCCCAGCTGCTTTAAGCCTCAGGCCACAGTTTTGAGCGCCGCTGTGATCTCGCCTGCTTCGACGCCGTCCTGCCTTTCAGCCGCCAGCAGCATTGATAACCTGGCCGGCCCATTGGCCGAGCTCTCCGCAGCTGGAGCGTCGGGGCCTGCGGATGGAGCCACAGGGACTGAGAGAAAGGAGGGAGAGAGTGAGAGATTGCATTTAATACAGCCGTTTATATATATATATATATAATATACAAAGGCCACATTTTTAGTGCACAGGAATTTGATTATGCTTTATATAGTTATGTATGACTAATTTAGGATCGAGGGTACACTATCTATTTATCCTTTTCGAGTGACCTTGGAAGTGAAAGATGTCGATAATGGAGTATAATTGTACTGAGTAAAAGATAACCTTGTAAAAGATAAAAGTCGTCCTTGCACGCGTTTAGATCACGGAATGCTTTAATAAGTGATTAAAGGTGATTTAAAAAGTTCCTGTTTTCTGTATTTTTTATTCTTTTTTTTAGTTACCATTCTCGATATGAACATCAGCCAGTTCCTGAAGAGTCTGGGTCTCGAGCATCTCCGGGACATATTCGAGAGAGAGCAGGTGAGAAGCTACCCCCCCCCCTAATACCCCGTGGTGTTCAAAAATGTATTCGCGTGTAATTGCGTCATCCGGCATCGTTTCGTTCGCGCTCTGTCGTTCCCGTCCGTTCTCCCTGCAGTGAAGAACTGTTTCGCTGCTCTGCTTGATTGGTCCCTCTGTGAAGCTCGCTTTCATGATGGGTATGGGCTGAAGGTCCTCGGCTCCGAGTTAATCACACCCCGAGTCTCGCTGGCCGCTCATTTGCACATAGATGAAGGAAACGGGCTCCTGCAGTGCCGTGTGAGCAGGAAGCATCGCGATTGTGCGGCCCCACTTCCACTATATCGGGTCAGGGTTGGACATGGCCGTCATCCTTCTAAAGATGGTGCACAATAAAGATGAAGACGAGCAGGCTAAGAAACCATGTCCTGTGGTCTGATAACACCAAAAAAAACGTATTTGGTTCAGATGGTGGTGGTGGTGCCATGCTCTTGGGCTGCATGTGTGCTGCCGGCTCTGGGAACAAATGCCAGCATGTACTGTGACATAGATCATGATCTTCGGAGACTGGACCTCAGGGTAGTGTCCTCTAATGATAACGACGTTAAACACACCTCCGAGACGATCGCGGCCTTGAAGACGCTGAGGGAAAAGGTAATGAACATGCCAAGCATGTGTCCAGACTGAACCCTATTGAGCATCTGGAAGCGGAAAGAGGACTTCATTGGTAACCTGTGAAGTCCTGGTGAACACCATGCTCAAAAGGGTCAAGGCATTTCTGGTCAGTAATGGTGGCCAAACAAAAATATTGAGACTTTGAGCCCAATTTGGGCATTCTCACATCGGGGTGTACTCTCTTTTGTGTGTTAGACATGAATGTTGACAGTGAGGGGTGAGAACTCACTTCTGTGAGATACTGTATATATGTTCTCATATCCACATGAGCATCTCTGCGTGTATTCCGTTCCATATAATAGCTGTGATGTAATGAAAGCACCAGTGGGTGAGAGAGAGGGAGAGAGAGAGAGAGCTGATGGATGCTTGTGCAGACGGAACAAAGGAAGAAATTATAAAATCCGGAGGAGTGCCACATCAGTGCTGCCTTATCTCGCTCGGGCTCAGCATCTCTCTCCCTCTCCCTCTCCCTCTCTCTCTCCTCTGCTGGCTTTCATCTCGCTCTGCCTCTCGCTGCTGCATCCGTTAATAATAAATCTTCATCTGGCTGTGTAGGAGGGATTCTCATAGCGGAGAACGAGAGGAATCCGCGATAAGGGCGTCTTCTGCTTCCCACTGTTTAATCCCCGTTCTGTCATTTTTACCACGTTTATCTTTCCCGGCTTGAGATGTTTGCGCATAATAGTACGATTTCTGTGTCTGATCGTCTTATCGCGTTGTCTCGTTAGATCACCCTGGACGTGTTGGCTGATATGGGCCACGAGGAGCTGAAGGAGATCGGCATCAACGCGTACGGTCACCGCCACAAGCTTATCAAAGGCATTGAGAGACTGCTGGGCGGTCAGCAAGGTTTACACTTCATTTAACATTGCCTTTTTTTTTAATGGTTACAAACAGTTGTGTACAGTATTTTATATTAAGACCTGAATGAAATATGTGAGGGGCACGGTGGTTTAGTGGTTAGCACGTTCGCCTCACACCGCCAGGGTCCGGGTTCGATTCCCGTCTCGGCCATGTGTGTGTGTAGTTTGTGCATGTTCTCCCCGTGCCTCAGAGGGTTTTTCTCCGTTCTCCGGTTCTCCGGTTTTGTTCCTCCTCCTACCGGTCCAAAAAACATGCACGGTAGGTTGATTGCCACCTTGGAAAATTGTGTATGAATGTGTGTGTGTGTGTGTGTGTGTGCCCTGCGATGGGTTGGCATTCCATCCAGGGTGTATCCTGCCTTAATGCCCATAGACCCCTGAGATAGCCACAGACTCCCCGTGACCCGAGGGAAGATCGGATAAAGCGGTAGAAAATGAATGAATGAATGAATGAATGAATGAAATATGTGTTTTTTTGACATTAAAGAAATAGTCTAGGAGGTAATCACTGGTAAGCTGCTTTTTGGTATAAGAACAATGGACAGACATTTGTTTTTTTTTTATTAGTGACACAATAACTCCACCCTTACATTCATCTTCTACCGCTCTCATCCCCTCGGGTCCGACCTCTTCCCTCGGGTCACCACCCCCCCCCCCCATGGGCCCTTCCTCTTCTATCTTCTACCGGCCTTGCAATCCGATCTTCCCTCGGGTCACGGGGAGTCTGTGTCTATCTCAGGTGTCTATGGGCATTAAGGCAGGATGCACCCTGGATGGAATGCCAACCCATCACACACACACATTCATACACTAGGGACAATTTTCCAAGGTGCCAATCAACCTACCGTGCATGTTTTTGGACCGGGGAGGAAACCGGAGAAACCCGGAGAAAAACCCCCTGAGGCACATGCAAACTCCACGCACACACGGCGGAGGCGGGAATCGAACCCCCGACCCTGGCGTTGTGAGGCGAACGTGCTAACCACTAAGCCACCATACCCTCCCTCACATTATTGGTAGCTACAAACACTAGCGCAAATACTACTTACACTTTGGTTTTTATTTAAACTGTCCATCCGTTAAATAAATAAAACAAAGAAAGAAAAGAAAAATATGGCAGATTATCATTTGCATTTTTAACCACCGTAGTAAACATGAGTTAGCAGCAAGGGGAAAAAAAAAACCACACAATGATGAAATGAATGCGAAATATTAAAATGTGTGCGGGTGTGTGACCTGACAGGTGCCAACCCATATCTGACATTCCACTGTGCGAGTCAGGGCACAGTACTGATCGACCTGGCACCTGATGATAAAGAGTTTCAGTCTGTAGAAGAGGAGGTGAGTCCTGATTCCCTGACCTTATTTACAGCTTTATACCAGTGCAAAATGTAAACAAAAACAAAAAAAACGGCCATCTACTAGAAGTATTTGCAGAGTAAAAGCTAAACAGTGACCCACAGTGTCATCTTTATAATCACGAGACGGGGGGGAAAAAAATGCATTAAATGTGTGTGTGTGTGTGTGTGTGTGTTTTAGCTTCAGAGCACAATCAGGGAGCACAGGGACGGAGGAAACGCTGGTGGAGTCTTCAGCAGGTACAATATCCTGAAGGTAAGCAAGTTCTGAAAATAAAGCTTATAGAAACTGAGTCACTTGGTCGTTAAATGATACCTGTTCATATAGTATTATTCAACCCACCTCTGTGTGTGTGTGTGTGTGTGTGTGTTTAGATCCAGAAGGTGGTGAATAAGAAGCTGAGAGAGCGATACGCACACAGACAGAAAGAGATCGCTGACGAAAACCACAACCACCACAACGAGCGCATGTTATTCCATGGTATGATTTCTGTTGCTGATGCCAGACCGTGTGTGTATCTTCTACCGCTATATCCGATCTTTCCTCGGGTCACGGGGAGCCTGTGCCTATCTCAGGCGTCTATGGGCATTAAGGCAGGATACACTCTGGATGGAATGTCAACCCATCGCAGGGCACACACTCTCACACACACACACACACACACATTCATACACTAGGGACAATTTTCCAAGGTGCCAATCAACCTACCGTGCATGTTTTTGGACCTGGGGGAAACCGGAGAACCCGGAGAAAAACCCCCTGAGGCACGGGGAGAACATGCAAACTCCACACACACATGGCCGAGACGGGAATCGAACCCGGACCCTGGCGGTGTGAGGCGAACGTGCTAACCACTAAGCCACCGTGCCCCCGCTGTCAATAGATTGAAAGATTTTAATGTGATTAGTCGCACGATTATCATAAGTTAAGCCATCATTAATCGCCCTTTTTTTCTCTTTGCAATGTACCATAAAAGCCTAGTTTTAATATTTTTGTTATGAAGGTTATAAATTTCATTCAAAATCTCTCCTAGTGATACAATTGTTAATTAATAAATATTTACTTCATACTGGAAATAATTTTTTAAATTATTATTAATATTAATTTCTTATTAATTTCGATGTAATTTTTAGTGGTAATTTGTCATTTTTAAATACGCCGCGTGGCTCCTTTAAGAATTATGTTCCGCTTTTAAGTTTCCGCTTTTACACTGTGTATAAAGGAGCACACAGTAATGCATTCCGCCTTAGTCACGCGTTAATAACATTAGTGTCGTTAAAGTGAATTTAGAGGGAACGCGTTAGACGTCCCTACTTACACCTTTTCATTTATTTATTCATTTTTTTGATCATTATTGCACAAATAATGTGTAAATGTACACTCCAGGGAATCTAAAGTAAGTGATCATTCCGGACACTGGATGCTAGTGATCTGACTCATTAATGCTGTGTTGACACTGCCTATATCTTACAGTGAACTGAGATTCTTTTGATGTTGTATTAATTCAGCAATAATATTATCTAATTATGTCTGCAGAAATTGTGTGGTGTGCAAAATACATGAGAATAACATTGATCGTCTCAGAACAGACGTCAGGCTGCGTCTTTTGTTTACGCGTCCTCAGTCTTTGAAGGTTCATAATAGAAAACTAGTATTGGATCCATCTCTGGTCTTTTCCTGACACCATGTTTGATCAGATGCTATAAAGTTTAACTTACACCAGTAAGGGGACACTAGAGACATTTTAGAGGCAGGACAAACAATACATGATAAATGACACACTTGCTATAGTATAGGGCACTGGAATAGAGGTGTCCCTGTTAAAGCTACAGCTGATTCCTTCTGTATAGCTGCATGAATTTATATATATATATATATATATATATACATCTCACACAATTCACGTTTTTTTCAACAAAAACTCAAATACAATAAAAACGTAGCATGATGTGAACACAGGGAGGCTGGTTATTACTTCTGCGTGGAGTGAACGCTGTAGCCTACACACGTAACCGACGCCATGGTGAGCGT
>JACRUU010000024.1:13314071-13321571 GCA_030449085.1 Kryptopterus vitreolus
AAACCAGCGATGGACACGTACACAAGTGTTTTGTTTCGGCGCTTTTGTGTGTGGGATTTTTTTCTTTTTTTTTTTTTTGGCACCATGTTGGTGGAAAAAGGCACAAATGTCTTTTCAGCCTGAACCACTTCACATTTTACACTCAATTCTTTCCTGTTGTTTTTTTTGTTTTTTATAATTTAATTCTGCTTTGATCCGAATGTGAGGAGCTATTTACCATGAGCAGGCTAACTGAACCAGTCCTCAAACGTGTAAACCAGTCTTAATAAAGTACATATGTCATATGTCGGCTTTGTCATGCGTCCCACGTTTATCACTTACTCACGTTTATCTCTGTTCCGTGCAGAGAGAGAGAGAGAGAACAACAAGCGTTCTGCTGATCTGATTGGATCCGATCTGCACGGCGGGTGTGAGGTTTGGGTTGAAATTGTGAACATGATGGCGGATCGTGATCGTGCTCAGACACTGTGGGGAGGAATCACAAAAGCAGATCACCTTCCCTAAAAACGCAAAGAAGGCAGTTTTATTAAAGACCTTTTTTTATTGTCTTTTTTTCTTTTTTTTTTTTTTTAAAGATTTTATAATAATTTTTTTTTCTTATAACCCTATAATATCTTCTAATTATAACATCCCTTTACAGCTCCATCATCAGCCATAACAAGCCATTGTTACTGACGCAAAGTAGAATCGGTTCCACGTTCTAACGTCTCAAAGGGACTGATTGGATTCCGTATATAGACGCGTTTCCGTTTGAGAACAGGAAATCGCTCTGAATGTTATCTCGACTGAAACGCGTGTGCAAATATATACATTTAATTACATACGTCTGGAACAAAGAGGCTTTTTTCCTTATATGAACTGTCCATAACACTACGGGAAACAAAATGTTGTGTAAAACACACTTTTATTTTTTCTTTATTATTATTTTTTTAATTGAAACCAATAAATAAGATGAAATCTCATCGTTATTTATAGTTATTTTATAATACATATTATTCTACATTTTAACCTCCTTATTAACAAATTAGGATTTGTTTCCAAATAAAGTTTGATGGAAAAGAACGAGAAAGTTGAATTCTATTCTATGGCTGTAGCTGTTCATCTTCTACCGCTTTATCCGATCTTCCCTCGGGTCACAGGGAGTCTGTGTCTATCTCAGGCGTCTATGTGCATTAAGGCAGGATACACCCTGGATGGAATGCCAACCCATCACAGGAGACACACACACACACACACACTAGGGACAATTTTCCAAGGTGCCAATCTTAATGCCCATAGACGCCTGATATAGACACAGACTCCCCGTGACCCGAGGGAAGATCGGATAAAGCGGTAGAAGATGAATGAATGAATGAATTACTTATTTACTTGCTTTTAATGCAACTCAGACCAGAAATGAGGTTAAAAAGCAGGTATTCAGGCGCCTTGTTGGTGTATTTGTGATGATGGTTTAAACAATTTTGTTTGAATATTTGCTTCTTTTTTCCAATTGAATTATTACTCCTTCATTTCCTTGCTAAGTTCATTTTTAATTGATAGATCACTATTTATTCCCGACAGAAAGTCGTGTATTACTGTAATATATAAAAATAAATAATAATAATAATTCATATACTAAAGCATTACTCATTTATAGATGAAAGGTTGTGTGTGGCAAAACTATTTCAATGGGTTTTTACCCGTAAAATTGAAGTAGTCTATATTCAAATTTAAAAAAATATATTGATTAGTTATGATTATTTACAAAAACTTGAAATGACTGGAGTTGCAGTTACAATCTTAACTCCACTAGGGGGTGCTGTGGGTACATAATGGAAAAAAATAAAATAAAAATCACACCAGACTTTGATTAAAGAACGTTGTTATATTTTACAATGGAAGTCAAGGAATAAATAAACTATACACACACACACACACACACAACAAAAATCGCTTAAAAATCCCAATCGACTGATATTGCCACAGGCAGCCTAAACGTCTGAGTTTGACAGATACAGTAAAAAGTATTGCATTTATCAGTGACACGGTGACAGACCATGGAATTTACATGGACACAAAACGTAAAGCTCGAACGAGCGGAACGAACGAACGCACAGTATTCAGCTGTTTTATTTACTCCGGTCGTGTGCAAAACAAAACCTCAGCATATTGCATCACTTCAAAAGTGCTCTTTAAAAAAAAAACAAACAAACAAACAAACAAAAAAAAGGTGCCCACATTCGTCTGGAAACGTGAAACCACGATTCGTTGTTGAGGTGAAGTCAAGCGGAAGGCGGAGTCTCTCTCCGCCTTCAGGAGACTCTTCCGTCACTCAGCACCCGATCCACGTTTACATAAGGAATAAAGGTTAGACCTATCAAAGTGACGTGAGGAAATAAGGCGTGTACCATTCACAAAACCAATCTGTACCAAAATAATAATAATAATAAAAACAACGAGGACGTTCCGTCCCGGAGAATTCGACAGCGTTTATCTCTCGAGCTTGCTACTGTACAAATGATTTGAACGAATAAACACACGGCGAGTACGATCATACAGTGTAAAAGACATCGGGAAAAAAACGAGACAGTGCTTTGGTGGCAATTGGGAAGATGGGGAGATGTTATTGCTCTGTTTTCGGAGACGGAGATGTATTGCAATGGCGGGAGGGAAAGAAAAAAAAACATTTCGTTGCCTGTCCGTCCACAGATCCTACGGTGATGTGCAGGATGCGATTGTCCTGTACCTGTACAAGGCACTGACCCCCCCCAAATGAAACAAATACAAATGAAAAAAAAAATGCTGCTCGAACCCCCTGACCATGAGCCGGGTGTGTGTGTTTTTTTGACTGAGAAAAGAAGGAGGAGGAGGAGAACCGAAGGCCACCAGTCCTGGACACAGTGTGCAGCACCTGGCACGGCCGAAGGGCCTCTTTGTCAGGAAGTGAGACTGCAGGGAAAGTCTCCAACATCTTGCATTCAAACCCCAAACCAAACACAAGCAGGGATTTGGAAGAACCCGGAATATGGTTGCTCTCACAGGTGAACACAAAGTCAAGATTCTGGTCTTGTCTTCCAGCCACCAATTAAAACGTGGGTGGATTGAAAGGTGACGGGTTGCGACGATTTTCCCCGAAACCCCCCCTCCCCCCTCCCCATCCCCTCCCTTGGAGGGACTGCACCACACCAGTATCCTTCATTATCGAAGCGTCCGTTCACACGGCAGTCCGAGACGTCTGAGCAGCGGATCAGCAGCTGGGCGAGGTGGTGATGGGACTCTGCAAGTAGGAAAGGCTACTGGGTTGCCCGTGTGGCCCGACAGGCCCCATAGGGAAGCTGAAGATGAAGGGTGAGCTTGTTGATGGGGAAGACTTCGGCCCCAGGGTGGCTGATGGGCTGGCTGCTTCCACCGAGCACGACGTGGCCAGCACCTGTGACTCAAACTGCAACAGCTGGCCCATGAAGCTGAAATTGGGCGAGATGATGCTGCGCCGCTGCTTGACAAACTCGAACGCCTCGTCCAGACACACGCGCTTCTTCTTCATCAGGTACGCCAGGCAAATGGTAGCCGAGCGCGAAATCCCTGCTTGGCAGTGAACGAGCACGCGACCGTTGGAGTCTTTCACCGCATCTGTCGGAAACAAGACGTAGAATGTGTCAGGTTCGATAGATACCACTAAACACTGAGACATGGTGGTGGTGGTGGTGGTGGGGGATTGGGGAGCATTTTTTGGCTCAGGGGCCACACTGACTTAAAATTTGATCCTTGATCAAAAAAATACAAAATCAAGCAAGTCAAATGATCAAAAACCCCCCCATGGGGCAGTGCCCACACTGATCCGATAATAATGACTTAATACTCAATGTATCACCGCACCTACATGTCACAAACAAGTCATTAATGTTAATACTCAATGTATCACCGCACCTAATGCACCACCTGGTGGACCGTCAGGAAATTACAGGACATGAATGCAGTCATGATTATGCTTTAATTTGGACAATTTTGTACCGATCTTCAGCAGATTAAAAGGGCCGGATGTGGCCCGGGGGCCGTAATTTACCCCCGGTCTAAACCGATTGCCTGAAAAAGTGGCAAATGAAACTCAAAGAAAGCCCATCTCAGCGGTTTTAAAGCAGGCCGACACCTTCAGTGGGAGAACAATACTGCCTGGGGTGTGTTTCACACCCTACACCCACTGCAACATGTAAACGTCGACACCCTGCCATTACTAAAAGAGATACTAGTCATTAATTAGGAGGCGAGAAATCGGCAGCGGCACAAAAGGTACAGAACGATCGTTTTCTTCCCCGACGATGAATCATCTCCTCTTTATTTAATACGCCGTCAAATCGGACCTAAAATACCAGTCCCGATATAGGGCTCATTAAAGTAATGCCATAGAAGATCCGGTTTTAGTGTGTATTTGTTCTTACCACCAAAAAAAAAAAAAGTGTGTTAATTTTTAAGCTCTGTACTCTCTAGGTCCCGGCAAAAAATACCCTACGTTTTAGGACACCGGACCTTAAAATTTCTCCTCCAGCGGCGTTGCTTTTGTTTCGTCAGGTTTCCCGGCGCACATGTATAATGAGTGAAAGAAGCAAAGTGCTGCCGAATGGTGGATGAGTCAGACCCCAGTCCCTGAGCTCCGCACTCTGATGCGTTCATACACGGCCCACCCCCTTCCCTTTTCACCATCGAGTTTTGCTGCAGATGATGTGTGCTGCACTGAAATCGGATCTCGAGGATGCCCTGCTCTTCTCCACCACCCACGGTCAGAAATCCCTGCCTGAGGGAGAACCACCCGTGTTGCATACTAACACGGAACAACACAAGCGCTCTGGTATTTCTCGCCCCGTTTTCAATACATCGCAGCGGCCGAACGCATCGCACAGGTGAACGAACGAACGCTGGAGATTAGAAACAGTAGGTGTGACGTGAATGCGGAGCTCTGTGTAATGCAGATGAGCATGTTAATCACTGACACGCAACCATTCGCAACGAAAGTGCCGGAGAGCAGTGACACTTGGTGGAAAAAAAGCACTTTTACGCAACACCAAACCCCTGAGTGGAAAGTGAAAATGCGAGAGAGAGAGAGAGCTCACCTATGAAGTCGATGGCTTCGATGAACCAGGAGCTGATGTCCTCCTTGTGGTTATCCTCCACTGGGATGCACTTATACTGGTAGGCTCCTTCGAAGTGGTTGGGACAATTCGAAGAAACGTTCAGCAAGGCAGAGATGCCCATGCCGTCCAGCATGTCCTTTTTGGACGCGTGAAAGGCACTGCCGAGAAACAGAAAGGGAAGGATCTCCACGGGCCCACCCTGTGAGGAAGGGGAAAAATAATAATAATAATTTAATTTTATACACACACACATTATTATATATATATATATATATATATATATATATATATATATATATATATATATATATATATATATATATATATATATATATATAAACTGCAAACCTGAATTTACTAAAATAGTGGCAAACCGTACATTTCCTTGCATCCAACATGGTGTATATTTTGGATGAATATATATATATATTGCTGTTGTTATTATCGTTTATTATTGTTTAAAGTATTCATCTGGTAGACTCTTAAATCTCCTAAACAGCAGCAATTTGGGGACTCAAACTCACAACCTTCCCACGTGTCCCACATGTTAAATACTGAACCTCTTAAAAGCCTCCTGGTGAAGGAGATATCTGTTTTTTTTCCCTTCTTTTCTAAATTCTTTGCCTAATAATATTAGCATGTTGGCTTTACAGGAAGCGGAAGGAGCCATATTGATTCGAGGCCGCTGACCTGCTTTTAAGCTCCGGCCAGGAAATGATGGCAGAGTAAAAACAGAGCCGGGTAAAGATAGCTACCGGTCGGAAAGATGAGAGCTTAATGACACCAATCGATGGACCATTAAGGCTCCATTTTGTAGCACAGGTTACTGGAGGCCAGCTAATGTGATTTTTTTCTTTTTTGGACATCACTGTTCCTCTCTAAACCCCCCCACACCACACACACACACACACACACACACACACACACACACCACTCCTCCGTTCCCCCAAAGGGTTCGACGTGAGCTGGGTAGGCAGAAGTGCCTGTAAGGATTCTCACCTGGTCGTGTTGTGGTGTGAAGCTCGCGTCACTGCAGCTCTGCGTCGCGGCCATGGCCGGAGATTTACTCTTCACACAGTATTCTGGATACTGAGAGAAAAACCGGTCGTAGCCTCCTGTAAAGAGCAAACAATCAGCATGAGTTTAAAAAAAACACTGGCCTTAATATTTATTTATATTTAATGCTCTCATCGAAAATAAAATCCGACTGCAGCATTCGGGTTTACATTTCTCACCAGGCAGATGTGCGTAAAAAATATACAGGCGCTCTAGAAATAAGCTATATATATATATATATATATATATATATATATATATATATATATATATATATATATATATATATATATATATATATATATATATATATATATATATAGATATATATAATATATATAACTCGTATGGTTTAATATGTAATCACTATCTTCAAATTATTTATTCTCCACATAGATTAAACCAGATTTTTTTTGACAAAACAGGTTTATAGTGTTTCGTTTCTACGTTTGTGTGTGTAGATAAACCAGGTCAAGTAAAACCTCATGCAAGCAAACACAAAAACCGTGTCATTTTGAAGCAGAATACAGGCCTATATAGGTTGTGTATTAATGCCTCCAAAATATCTGTCTAATGGTCGAGTTAAATAATAATAATAATAATAATAATAATAATAATAATAATAATAGAATGAGCCACTGGTGTGTAAAAAAAAAAAAACAGGCAGCGTCATATAATATTTATTTAAAAAAAAAATACTCTGCATTTTAAGAAGCGACTATATATATATATATATATACTATATATATATATATATATATATATATATATATATATATATATATATATATATATATATATATATATATAATAACTCTGCCCCTGCCTTTAATTCCCGCATGTGTTTGTATGTTTATTTATCTGTAAATAGACATTACCTTTGAGGAGATAGACTTCTGTGTTGAAGGTGTCCCTGGCGAGCGCGTTAAACACCAGTGCGATGGTGCTGTCGTCCCGGAGAGCGGCCGCGTCCGGTGTGCGCTCATCGTAAAGGATCACCGCCGAGTAGAGGCCCGAGATCAGTCGGCACTTCACCTCCTCATCGCCAGCCAGGATCTGGTCCAGAGACACCGAGCCCTTCGCTCTCCGGCGCACGATCGTGTTGCAGCGGACGTTCACCGCGCTCCGGACGTGGCAGGCGCTGAACGCCAGGAACGAGCGACAGTCCAGCAGCAGACACCGCGCCGCGCCGTCCTCCTTCAGCAGCCGCTTCAGCACTCCGCACTCCATTTCACTCAGCTGCTCCATCCCGACGTCGTACGGAGATCTCTAGCGTACAAACGGAGCTCCTTTGTTTTGTTTGTTGTTGTTGTTGTTGTTGTGTGTGTGTGTGTGTCTT
>JACRUU010000024.1:13326571-13341571 GCA_030449085.1 Kryptopterus vitreolus
AGATAGATAGATAGATAGATAGGTAGGTAGGTAGGTAGGTAGGTAGGTAGATAGACAGACAGACAGGCAGGCAGGCAGGTAGGTAGGTAGATAGATAGATAGATAGATAGATAGATAGATAGATAGATAGACATTTAAAGACACTTTAGCATGCCATTAATCTCCTCATATTCATATTCACACATATTCCTCTGTATGATGCACTTTCACCTATGAAGCTTCATATCTACTTATTACCACTGCTTATTATTATTATTTTTTTTCAATGTGACATTTCCAAAAACCTTTCAGCTGTCAATCAAACTTCCTGACCAATATGTCCTAATTAGGACTGACAGGAAAAAGAACAACGCAGGGGAAGAAAAAGTCTTGCGTCTCGTCATGTCGAAAATGCTTCATTACCAAATTCCAGCATTGTTAACAACACACGCGTGTGTGTTTGTGGGAAATTCAACCGGGAGACAATTTGGTGACAAACTATTGCTTCTGGAGACTGACCTGTGTCATCTTTACACGCTATATGTGGTAAAATATGAACAGTTTGGGGTTAATTTGTTTTTTTTCCACCTTATATACAGCTGTGCTAAAGTGTTTGTTAGTTCACCAGCAGGACGTTGTGACGTGGGTGGAGGTGACGGGGTCGGCCTGGCTGAGAGTGTGGCATTGCAGAACACACTGAATTATGTATGTGAGCCTTTGAATGTTTCAGAGTGGAAAGGTTGTGGTTTGAGGAGTGTGCGTGTGTGTGTGTGTGTGTGTGTGTGTGTGTTTGTGAGACAGACAGTGCAAAGCTATGCCAAGCTGACATGTGTCCCGTCGCCATGGCAGCCGCTGCACACGTGCCGTGCACAGCGCTCTCTTGAGGAACTATACATGAATCTGAGTTAGCTGTCATAGCAACAGAGGGACAGCACACGGAGAGGTTAGAAGTGGCAGAAGACGTGTGCGGTTTCCTTCAACATAAGTCACTTGATGTCAAAGCGTGTGTGTGGTGTGTGTGTGTGTGTGTGTGTGTGATGCAAAGAAAGTGGGATCTTTCATAAATCTTTGGGATGCTACAAGCCCACCATCCTTTCCCTCTCTCTCTTTCTCTCTCTCTCTCTCTCTCTCTTTCCGTCTCTCAGTGCTGATCTGATAAGCAGGCAGGGCTTTGGATTTTCGGCTCTGTACGATGAGTCACTCGATCCACTTCTGTCGTATTCATTAGAACCGTGTCTCCCAAACACTGTGCAATCTGTCCATCTCCATCCCCTCCCACCACTCTGTCATGAAGCCGACTCACATTCTCCAACCTCTATGCACTCACTCTCCTCCTCCTCCTCCTCCTCCACTCTGTAATCCAGAATGAAAGCTCTGACTGTGTGTGCATGCGGGTGAGAAAATCTGGGCCGGGTATTCAGGGGTTATAAGGTTACTTGGCCTATTGGTTCTCTTGAGAAACACCGGCAGCACTTGCTCTCACAGCATTGCTGGACACTGCTTGAGGGTGGGCCTGCTTTGCTCAAGACCACCTGGTAAATCTGCTTTCAGAATGTCGTCGAGGATACACCCGCGTTGGGGAGGGACTTGTTACATGTAACGTAATTTAGTTACGAAACAAATGCAATTCATTCCTGAGAAAAAAGGTGTCATTAAATGACAATAACGTGTTGAACAAATGGGGTTACGTCTGAAGAATTTCATGTGAAATCAGTGCTTTAGATGACGGCATGATTTTTCAACCGAAATGGATTTGCAGTTTCATTTCCAAAAATAGAACCGATTTTTTCCCCCCGAGTGTTTGAACGTTTTTTTTTCTTAGAATGTTAACTTAAAGCGCCACCTAGTGGACAAATGAACATAATCAAAACGTAATCAGTTATTTTATTTTTATAAAGTCATTGAAAAGTTACACTAATTATTACATTTTAAATAGGGTCATTTGTTATCTGTAATCTATTACATTTCCAAAGTAACCTTCCCCAATACTGATGATACACCCGGGTGCGTTCGCAGGGTTTGCGATGAAGTTTTAGTAAATCCCGTCCCGCTCTAATGAGCTCCAGGAGCAAATTTTACATTGTAATCCTATCTCTATTTTCTCTCAAGTCTGGATTAGATTGGGCAAGAGACTGTCCATCTCCACAGAAACAGGTCAATCATTCATTCATTCATCTTCTACCGCTTTATCCGATCTTCCCTCGGGTCACGGGGAGTCTGTGTCAATCTCAGGCGTCTATGGGCATTAAGGCAGGATACACCCTGGATGGAATGCCAACCCATCACAGGACACACACACACATTCACACACACATTCATACACTAGGGACAATTTTCCAAGGTGCCAATCAACCTACCGTGCATGTTTTTGGACCGGGAGGAAACCGGAGAACCCGGAGAAAAACCCCCTGAGACAAAGGGAGAACATACAAACTCCACACACACATGGCCGAGATGGGAATCGAACCCGGACCCTGGCGGTGTGAGGCGAACGTGCTAACCACTAAACCACCGTGCCCATGGAACAGGTCATAACTTTGCAAAAATAAATGACTCCCCGTATTTCTCATTAGCATTTAGAATTTACGTGCAAGGTGATATCTATCTATCTATCTATCTATCTATCTATCTATCTATCTATCTATCTATCTATCTATTGATAAATACATAGATAAATATATAGTTAAAGAAAAAAAAAAAAAAAAAAAAATATATATATATATATATATATATACATATATATATATATATATATATATATATATGTATGTATAGTACTGTATACAGTATATGTATATAGATAGATAGATAGATAGATAGGTTTAGTGGTTAGCACGTTCGCCTCACACCGCCAGGGTTTGGTATGTTCTCCCCGTGCCTCAGGTGGTTTTATATATATATATATATATATATATATATATATATATATATATATATATATATATATATATATATATATATGTATAGTACTGTATACAGTATATGTATATAGATAGTTAGATAGATAGATAGATAGATAGATAAATAGATAGATAGAAATCTAAGTACCATCCAAATACCCACAGAATAAACCCAACTATTTTTCTGTCTTATACAGCAACGACAATTGAAATTTTAAATATTAAGAGTAAATTATTTTGTCATTATTTTACTATAAGAAAAACTGCACATACAGTTATGTAAACATATACGCCGCAACTGGGTACGCGAGGATTATAGTTTAACTACATTTTCCTTAATACCTAGAAGGTCCAAAACATTTCGCCGAAATATAGAAAAAAAGTTTAGATAAATGTACTCAGAAAATCATTTCGCAAGAATAATATCTCATCGCCTGTTTCAGCTGCGTTAAGGAATGGTTTGGCACGTGTTTTTTACGCTGAATGCCCTTCCTAACGCAACCCTCCTCATTTATCTGGGCTTGGGATCGGCACTAGGAATGCACTGGCTTGTGCAACCCCTAATAGCCGGGTTAAAGTGAGCAGGTGAGTGTTAAGAGCCTTGCACAAGGGCCCACTAGTAGCAGCTTGGTTGTTTTAACTTCAGGTCCTCGACATTCTTCTATTTATACAGTTCTAAAACTAAAGATTATTCCTCTCCCGTGCGTAACGATATTTCAATAAACACCCAAGTTGTGAACCGTAACCGTGTGAGGATGTTACGATGGCAGATCTTATCTTGTCTGGTCTTGCTAGCTATTCATTCAGAGCAGATATTACAAATAGTGGCAGAAGGGCGATCGAACGCGAGATGAGCTTTACTGTGTGAGTAAGACGAGCAGAAATGTCAGCATTAACACTCCCTCACTGGCCGTGCGTTTGTTCTTCCTGATGATGAGCCCTTCAGTCACGCCGTGCCATCGCTGTGGAATCTAAGGAGTGTCACCGATTCCCTCTGGAGTTCAGTGTTTGTGTAATAAACCTCCTTCAAACATGCTCTCGTCCCAAAAACATGACTCACACGCTGCTCTGGAAATGAGGAACTCGGGAATAACTGTTTCCTTAGACTAGCTCTTTAATAGGAATAATCGTATATTATGAATAATAACAGAATGAATAATAAAACTCATGATTAATAAGAAATCAGTAGGAAGTATATTAGGATATATAAACCTGACCAAAGAAATTTGCGTGCGGAAGAAAAAAAGTCTGTCAGGAAAGACTTAGATATACTATTACTGGGAATATAGATCCATTTGATGCCTCTCGTTTTCCTCTTTTCAATCCCCTGTTAAAAACGTCTAATAATGAAAACATTATCCGAATCATTTAAATGGTGCTATCTTGTATATCTGACTTTCTCAATTATTTTCAAAACTAGCGACGATGTTGACGCGGTTGCAAAACTGTTTTGCTTTTTGTTTACTACAGTCGTTTTCCTTAAATGATGCTTTTTGTGAGGTTAAAAAAGGCCTGGGTTGATACCTAATGATAATAATGTAATAATAATAATATTGATAATAATATAGTTATTTGTTGTACGATTGTTGTTATTGCAATATTATCTTACCCTGTCTATGGTGTCATTTCTGGCAAAAAGTGACCCCCCCCCCCTCGTTTGCCTTTTCTTCATGATGTGGGGATTTGTTTTTATGTTTATATTGTTATAGTTTATATTGCTGTGTTTTGTCCGGTTTTGTGATTGTACTGTCTCTGTGTTTGAAAACGCAAAATACCACAATAAATATCACATGTAAAAAAAGGAAAAATCCACCTGACCAAATGATTCCCATTTTAAAGGTTTGAAAGAAAATATAAAAAAAAGGATTCAAATGAAGCCGATGTGTTTTTTCCCGGTATGTTCTTTTTTTTGTATTTATATGTACTGATATTATGGTTAGCGTTTAAAGACTTTACTTACAGAAGGACAAATATATTATTTCATTTCTTTCGGCTCCCCAGGAAATAATTTGATGCATATTTATATTAAGTAGAAAGTTACATTTCGGCTGACTGAGCAGCTGCGATATGTAAATGAGCATGCTGGACTGGAGGGAGTGTAATAGACGAGTAATCATTCATTCATTCATTCATCTTCTAGCGCTATATCCGATCTTCCCTCGGGTCATGGTGAGTCTGTGTCTATCTCAGGCGTCTATGGGCATTAAGGCAGGATACACCCTGGATGGAATGCCAACCCATCGCAGGGCACTCACACACACACACACACACACACACACACACACAGACACACACTCACATTCACTCACATTCATACACTAGGGACAATTTTCCAAGCTGCCAATCAATCTACCGTGCATGTTTATGGACCGGGAGGAAACCGGAGAACCCGGAGAAAAACCCCCTGAGGCACGGGGAGAACATGCACAAACTCCACACACACATGGCCGAGATGGAAATCGAACCCGGACCCTGGCGGTGTGAGGCGAACGTGCTAACCACTAAGCCCCCCTCCATAATGTATACAACAGACAATTTTAGTATCAGTATTCTGATGGAACCAGTCGACCCATTTTATCTACGGTGTTAAAATAGAATGAGACTTTATTTGTCAAATACAGCACAGTGAATTCTTTCCTTTTTTTCGCTGTATCATATCATCAGCCATGATATGGCTCTCCCTGGAGCACAGAGAGGCAGCTTGGTGATACCGGGGCTCGAACCCCCGACCTTCCGATCCACCCCTCCACATATATAAGATAAAAAATATTATTATTATAACAATAATACCCAAATGAATTTCTTTTTCCTGACTGTGTATTATTATAGGTAAAGTGTGATAATCATCGCTAAGACAAATAGCTAGAATGAGCTAAAAAAAAAAGTCCAAACGGTGGGATTCTTAAATTGCTATTCATTTAAAGATTGAAATCTGATTGCTGTCATGTGACAACAAGGTGTGCGTCAGGGCACATTCTACCTATTGTGTCATGTGACCACAATACACATGTGTACAGGGTGTTTTTTTCTGGTATGCAAAGCACAATATAGAGGCCACTACACTGTGGCTTCCTTATACTTCTGGCTGGCAATCAATGGTCCATCATCCTCTCAATTACTCTTGGTCATATGACCCCCTTCCCCCCCCCCACACACACACACACAAACAATCTTCTGTGAAAGTCACATCCGGCTCATTCAAAACACCCTGCTTTGTGTAAGCAAATCACAGAAGGAAGAGGCAGGACGGAGGTCAGGGCACGGCAGAAATGCCAAGCGTATCAATATTCGTGCACGTGCAGTCGTTATCGCCAACTGTAGCTCTCCGGATGAGATAGGATCACCCGAGTGGATCAACCGACCGGAGTTAGAAAAAGACATGTAAAAGTGGCTGCGGAAGCACCGAGGACGAGTGACGGATTACAGAGGATGGACAACACTCAGAGAAATTACTCTCCAACGGCACGCGGGAATTCCGACGAGCTCGGACGCAGGAAACGCCGCGGGTTTATGACTCTGAGTGCTGAGCTCTCGACACATGAGCACACAATACGTGACCCTAACGAAATTCTACCCAGAATGTTGAATACTTAGAAAACCTCCATGTTTGCATTGCTACGACCGGTGTTGCGGAGTAACTAGTTACATGTGACGGCGTAACGTAATTTAATATAATTCATTACAGTTACTGGGAAAAATAAATATGTGTGGGTTGTGTGACGCCGGGGAATATGCTTTTTTGCCGTACTAGAATAAAGTATAATTGCACATCCACCACAGTGGCGCTCTCACTGTCGGAGTATACGCAGAAGCGTAACAAGCATGGACCACGAAAAAAATAAATAAAAAATACGCCGGTCACAAAAATATAATTGATTTTGATTGTTTAAAATCTTTACAATGTTAAGTTAAAGCGCCACCTAGTGGACAAATGAAAGTAATCTAATGTAATCAGTTTAACTTTTATAAAGTAATAAAAAGGTTACACTACATATTACATTTTAAATAGGGTCATTTATAATCTGTAACCTATTACATTTCCAAAATAACCTTATAACCAAAATAACACTGGATACGACAAAGGAAATGACATTGGAGCCCATTATGTATAACAGCACATGTAAAACGCTACATGTAATTAGCATAAAGGGGTGTTATGATTCTACACCGAGCCTATGTTATATGAATGTGAAAGTATAGATAGAAGTAAGTCTATTTGCCATAATTATTATTTTCTTTTATTAGGAATTTTTATGTCGTTTTGTTTGTATTCATTTTATATCCGTTTGTTTGTATTTGTTGGACATTTGGGAACTTTTATTGTGTTCCGTGTAAGATAGGGTTGCAGCACGTACCTTTGATAAAGTGAAGCACCTCGGGGAGAACGGACCGTGTGGCAGTTGTAGAGAAGGAGTGATGTTGTTTGTGTGTGCATCAGTGTAACAGTGTTTTTGTTTATGTCAAGTTCCCCTCGTTGGTTTGTGTAGCCAGCGAGGTGTGTTTCATTTCCCTTTTGTCGGTTTCTTTTATGCAATCAATTCGCGTTTGTTGCCCAATGTTTGCGTATGTTTGTTTATTATACAGTTTGACGTTGTAAAGATTTGAAACTGTGATATGAAAAGTCCAAGCTAATAACCCCCTGATTAAACGTGTTTTGTTGTTACAAAAATAATTCATTCATTCATTCATCTTCCGGATACACCCTGGATGGAATGCCAACCCATCACAGGGCACACACACACACACTCACACACATTCATACACTAGGGACAATTTTCCAAGGTGCCAACCAACATACCGTGCATGTTTTTGGACCGGGGAGGAAACCGGAGAACCCGGAGAAAAACCCCCTGAGGCACGGGGAGAACATGCAAACTCCACACACACATGGCCGAGACGGGAATCGAACCCGGACCCTGGAGGTGTGAGGCGAACGTGCTAACCCCTAAACCACCGTGCCCCATACAAAAATAATGAATATATATTAAATGTTGTGGAAAAGGTTTTTCTTTTGGATTCCTAAGCTATGAGAGAACATGGTTATGTGTCAGGCTGCTGAAATAAATACAAAGATGTACTCTTTCTCATGTCTGATAAAATAGGTATGATGTCAGGTTTGAATGGTAAACCTTTATTGGTTGTATAAAAAAAAAAAAGCCTGACCCTGTGCAATATTGGAAGACTGCATTTGCTTTCCTCAACCTCACCCGCCTTCACTTTAATCTCCTGGGTAAACCGATTAAAGCGGGCCGAGCCTGCGAGAAGGGATTAAGTGTGAAACTCTATTCATCATTGCTAGTCGCTTGGTTTCGTCTCAGTTAGCTCACTTTATTGATTGGATGAATAAACACCCACTAAATACCACCTAATCCACACTATCTCTCCCTGACCACATAGCAACATTTACAAGTGTTAAGCGTTCGCACTGAAATGCCAAGACAAACGTAGACAAAGAGACAGACTGTCTGACTGACACATGGAATGGCAGGTTTATTTATTTATTTATTTATTTATTTATTTATTTATTTAGATATTTTTCAAAATAAAACATTATATATTGGGGTTATTTTATAATTATAATTATCAGGTACAGGTTCACATAAACGATATTGGGGGTTATGTTATAATTATAATCCTTTATTTGTCACATATACATTACAGCACAGTGAAATTCTTTTCTTCATATATCCCAGCTTGTTGTTGGTCGCTGGGGGTCAGAGCGCAGGGTCAGAGCCATGATATGGCGCCCCTGGAGCACAGAGGGTTAAGGGTCTTGCTCAAGGACCCAAGGGCGGCAGCTTGGCCATACCGGGGCTCGAACCCGGATCTTCCGATCAGCAGCCTTAGACCACTGAGCTACCCCCTCCCTTAGTACAGGTAGAAAGAGAAATAAACAGATGCATGCTCAGCTTGGAGAAACAGACAAACATACATACACAGAGAGACACAGATGTAAATCTCGGACTTTGACAGGAAAATATCGATATATAATACTGTGCAAAAGTTTTAGGCAGGTGTGAAAAAGTGCTGTAAGCAAAGAATGCTTTCAGAAGTATAAATAATGATTGTTTATTTACAAAACGCCACATGATCACCACAGGCTACCACGTTCCCGGGCTAATACCACACCAAATACCACACTCTTTTCTTCATTCACTGCATTTGATGAAATTAACACGTGTCATTTTTGAAAGCATTCGTTGTTTACAGCATTTTTTCACACCCGCCTAAAACTTTTGCACAGACATACATATAGTGCATGTTTGAAAGACATCTTTAGACACACACACACACACACACACACACACACACACACACACACACACACACACACACACACAGTTAAACGAAAGCAGACGGATATCTCTTTGACAGACAGATATGATAATGTAAACGTAGATGATCACATCGAGAAAGCTATTCTTTGATCGTCAGTAAATGCCCAATCCTAATCAGGGATGCGTTTGCAAGAAATCAGACAGACGTAAAGTCACAGATAAACAGCCGGACACTGCGCTTTAGTCGTACGTCTGGATTGATATCTTATACAACAGGATGAAATGAACCGATTTGGTATCTACAAACTTATTCACACATTTATTTCCAGGTGTTTTTTTTCTCCCCCCCTTCTAATTAGCAGCAGTCCACAGTGATGAAGTCATGTGACACAGTGGATGCAGGCGGCTTTGTGTCTCACTGTTCCACCTGGAAACAGACGTGTTTGTGAAGGAAGAGAGAGAGAGAGAGAGGTGTGATTACAGTCAGCGTGTGCATGACGGCTTCACTGTCTCGCTCTCAGAACGGTGTGTCGGGTTGTGATGTGTGTTTATCTCATCTCTTTTTGTGTGTGTGTGTGTGTGTGTGTGTGTGTGTGTGTGTCATGTGGCTTGGACTGTGGCTTCACCATCTGGCCTGAGCGTTCGGTCCCTAGTGCAGTGGTTTATATAGCTCACAAATAAGCACGCGCGCGCACACACACACCACACACACACACACACACACACACACACACACACACACACACACACACACACACACACACACACACACACACACACACACACACAACATGGAGTTGTTAATGAGATTAAATTAAAAAATAACCCTTTTGCTGCAAACATAACTAACCTGCCATCTTCTGTGGTTTATTTGTGTAGCGCGATTAACAACGGATATTGTCCCGAAACCAGGTTTTAATAAAGACGTTATAAATGAGGGTTGTAAGGAAAACTCCATTAGATAGAATGAGGCAGAAACCTTGAAAGGAACAAGAGGGAAAGAGTCCTCGTCTGTGTGGCGCTGAACATCTATACGACATCTTAGGAAATTCGCTTTTGTGGATAATTAACTTCCCCTTTGAAATGAAATGTGCATTTTTAAACTAAAATATATGTTTTATCATTTATATATATCAATATATAGGGGGCACGGTGGCTTAGTGGTTACCACCGCCAGGATCCAGGTTCGATTCCCGTCTCGGCCATGTGTGTGTGGAGTTTGCATGTTCTCCCCCGTGCCTCAGGGGGTTTTTCTCCAGGTTCTCCGGTTTCCTCCCGGTCCAAAAACATGCACGGTAGGTTGATTGGCACCTTGTAAAATTGTCCCTAGTGTATGAATGTGAGTGCATGTGCTCTCTGTGATGGGTTGGCATTCCATCCAGGGTGTATCCTGCCTTAATGCCCATAGACGCCTGAGATAGACACAGACTCCCCGTGACCCGAGGGAAGATCGGATATAGCGGTAGAAGATGAACGAATGAATGAACGTTAGGGATAAGTCATCATTTTGGCTAGTAAGCTGAGTCATACTTTTACGCCACTAAACATCATTTAGGCCATTGAGGCATTTTTTCTGTTTCCTAGACAGAAATGTGACTAAACACAAAAAAAACATTTCTTATTCTGTTATTCATTCCGACCAATCAAAATGTGGGAATGTGGGGTACACTTTGGGACACACGTTTAATACACTGCGGAACTTCTCGTCATCGCCTGAATCAGAATAACTAGTATTGATGTCAGACATGTATACAGTAAAAAAAAAAAATAAAAAGTCCCCACAGTGATCACTTGTTCCATGGACATCTGCTTGTTGTCCACTTAGGACAAAGCGATTATGAGCGGTGATATTAAGGTGGCGAAAAAGGACATCCTTCATTTCCTGTTCCAGCTCTTCTTGGCTAACAGGAGGTGACAAAGGCCAGACACAGGAAGACTCCCATCTCTGTGAGTGAAAGGAGGAAGCAGACTTAAAAGAGAAGAACCCTGGCACCCGGTTTGCTCTCCCACTCACCTCCTCCCTCCCCAGCGTCCCTCGCCTCCCTCCCTCTTTCCCTCATTCTCTCTCTCTCTCTCTCTCTCTCTCTCTCTCGATCGTTCTATGCTCTGTCTCTCACTTTTACCAGAGGTGATGATGAGGAAGTCGAACCTATAAAGCAGATATATTCTACCGAATACAGACATTCCTTTACTAGAATATTGTAATGAAAGCTGGTTGCAGGTTGAGTTTTCAGTCCTTTCAAATATCACTTTTTAGCTTATATTGTCTTAGCTATAAACACTGACAGAATATATGAATTTTATATATATATATATATATATATATATATATATATATATATATATATATATATATATATATATATATATATATATTAGGTCTGCCAAGGTTAAAGCGTTAACGCAAATTCACTTTAACAGAACTAATGTTATTAACGCGTGATTAGCACAGTATGTATTACTATGCGAGTGATCTGCTCCTTCACTCTGAGTTGTGTTGTGTTTTTGCCGATTGAATGAAATCCGAACAAAAAAGAAGAAATGAATAAAGAAACGTTCAGTGCATCCACTCACACTTTCCTAAATTTCCCCGAATTACGCCTACTATCTGCGCATTCACAACAGGTATGATCTCAACACTATATTAGCGTATATTACCGTATGGAACCTTACGCAAGCGCATCGCATTCCCAAATCTGTATTACGCAATAAAGCGCATTTTTCTTTTGACTGAACGCAATAAAGCGCTTCCGTATAACCTAAACACCGTATCACCAGTTTATATGGAAAAAGCAACCGGAACAGAATTCTTAAAGGAGCCACGTCCCATATTTTATACACATTAAAACAACCACTAAACAAAAGTAAACATTGAAATTAACAAGAAATTTCCAGAGAAAAATAAATCTTAAATAATCAGCAATTTTACTGATTATTTTACATTTAAAGGGATATATATATATATATATATATATATATATATATATATATATATATTATATATATATACATAGTTGGCAAAGTGTCAAATTAAAAAATAAAGCATTTTAAGATGCATTATAGGAACTTGGGACCAAATTAATACAAATATATAAAAGAAAAATAAATATAGTCGAGTTGTTTTCCATAACAAAACCGAACTTCATGAAATTACATTCAATGATCCATCCCACCAGGTTGTTGTGTTAAAATAACATGGTATATGATGATTCTACTTCGCTTATAATATTTATATACACCTGGTGTCTTGTTTGAGGATCAATTAGAACTAAACTGTGTGCATCCGAGAACAAACGTGTGCTGGGGAGAATAAAAAATCATAGGGAGTGACTATGAGGAGATTGATTACATTGAATTGACAGTATTTCTTTGCTATCATTTCAACACTGGTGTAAGTCAAAATAACAATGTGAGTACACAGTGTGAGTTGTGATTGTGTGTAGTTTGTACTAGTAGCTCAAACGACATCATAAAACTCATTCCATATTAAACCAGTCTATATCTCATCTGCATTACTGATAATACTACTACTACTACTACTACTAATACTACTACTACTACTACTACTACTACTACTACTACTAATAATAATAATAATAATAATAATAATTATTATTATTATTACTGGGGCACGGTGGTTACTAGTTTAGTGGTTAGCACGTTCGCCTCACACCGCCAGGGTCCGGGTTCGATTCCCGTCTCGGGCCATGTGTGTGTGTGGAGTTTGCATGTTCTCCCCGTGCCTCAGGGGGTTTTTCTCCCTTCTCCGGGTTCTCCGGTTTCCTCCCGGACCAAAAACATGCACGGTAGGATGATTGGCACTTTGGAAAATTGTCCCTAGTGTATGAATGTGTGTGCGTGTGTGTGTGTGTGTGTGTCCTGCGATGGGTTGGCATTCCATCCAGGGTGTATCCTGCCTTAATGCCCATAGACGCCTGAGATAGACACAGACTCCCCGTGACCCGAGGGAAGATCGGATATAGCGGTAGAAGATGAATGAATGAATGAATAATAATTATTATTATTGCAGAGGGTTCGTTATTTAGCTGACACAAGCAGGACTGAAACAGCGTATGTATTGTAGTTGTGAGCTGTTTTTAATCATATCGGAACAGACTGTGCTCAAACACTTCCTGTGTGTAACGGCGTGCAGTATCTTTGTTGTAATAATGCCTGATTAATGTCATAGATCTCAAAGACCATGTAAAAAGAAAATCTGCCATTTCTTTTCTTTTCATTATTAAAATCATTAAAGTTAACGTTTTTAGAGACATTTCAACCAAAAAAAAGAAATTTAAAATAAATTAAATTAAATATACACAAAGGGGCACGGTGGTTTAGTGGTTCGCACGTTCGCCTCACACAGTCAGGGTCCGGGTTCGATTCTCGATGGCTCTCATCTCAGCCATGTGTGTGTGGAGTTTGTGCATGCTCTCCCTGTGCCTCAGGGGGTTTTTTTCTCCCTGGGTTCTCCGGTTTCCTCCCCCGGTCCAAAAACATGCACGGTAGGTTGATTGGCACCTTGGAAAAATTGTCCCTAGTGTATGAATATGTGTGTGTGTGTGTGTGTGTGTGTGTGTCCTGCGATGGGTTGGCATTCCATCCAGGGTGTATCCTGCCTTAATACCCATAGACGCCTGAGATAGACACAGACTCCCCGTGACCCGAGGGAAGATCGGATAAAGTGCTAGAAGATGAATGAATGAATGAAATATACGCAAATTTGCACTATTTATAGATATTTAAATGTAGAAAGAATCTGACCATGTTACTGCTTTTTTTTCCCCCCCACTTCAAATAGTTTGTATGTACGCATGTGTTCAGAATACACTCTGATGTATTAGATGTAATACAGAGAAAGATTGCACATAAACACACAGGTATGTCGAGTGTAAGTGGCCATTAAAGCAAAAAAAAGGGACAAAAAAAAAAGATTATGATGTCATTAAAATAATTGTCAATAAAAATCATAATTGCAACATTGATAATGCACCATAGGCACGGTGGCTTAGGGGTTAGCACCACTGAATGAATGAATGAATAATGCGCCATATAGAATCATTTTTATTTGCAGTCTCATATATATATATATATATATATATATATATATATAATATATTTTTTTTTTTTTTTTTTTTGCTTGTTTGTTTGTTTTGATTTTGATTTATTTATTATTTTTTTTAACATAGCTATATGTTAGTTGCGACTGATGTGATTCCGTTTTTGATGTCTAAATATTTTGTAAAACGTTATTAATTCGACGCGGTTAAACAGATTATAGAGAATGACACTCCGTGCAACGTTGTAGTTCAGGACCTGTGGTTGGTTGAAGGTTCGGATGTGCTGAAAGATCAAGGGCACTTTGAGAGAAGGAAAGTGAGAGAAGGACACATGACTAGGAATGAGGTGGGGGGGTGGATCACAGGGAGGCAGATGTGCTGTCTGGACTGCCCAACTTCCTCTCACGAGTCTGTCACGTAGGTGACGTTTGCTTGGCAAAAGCACGGCTTTCATCTGAGTCCCGCACACGGCCCGTATTTGCCTTGGCTAATTTTTACAGGAAGAAAAAAAACAAAACAAAAGGAAAACAGTAATATTGCTATCTCTGCCTGTATCCCACTTGGCTTTCAGAGAATATCTGCGCTTGGACAGGATCCAGCTGATCATTAATGTCCACTGGTGCCATTGCCTAAGAGCTTCGCTTCCTGCCAGGATGGCCTTCAGCTCACAGCAGCAGTCTCTCAAGGCTTTAACCCTCACTGTGCCTTACACCACAATTAAATGCGTTTCTTTTCCATGTATTTATTCTCATTAACCAGTTCAAGTTTGATTTAACGTTTTAA
>JACRUU010000024.1:13346571-13391571 GCA_030449085.1 Kryptopterus vitreolus
GGATGGGAGGCAATTTCATATATATATATATATATATATATATATATATATATATATATATATATATATATATATATATATATATATATATATATATATATATATATATTTTTTTTTTTTTTTTGCTGGCCTCAGGAAAAGAACTCAGGAATATTTGAACAGCAGTTGAGGTGGCTGTCAGAGCGCGCTATAATAGGATTAGAGCGCAATAAGATGATAAAGTAACCCTGCACCTCATACTTAGGAGGCTTAATCCTCCTGAGGTTATGATAACATAAAATAGAAATGAAAATGTGCAAAGCTGTAATAGATGCAGCAGAGCTCCACTTGTAACACACTTGTGTTCACAGTGTAATCCAGCACGGATACAAGAAGGATGACACGATCCTCAATGCCAACAGGACATTTATAGCGTTTGTTAATTTATTCATCCATTCATTCATCTTCTGTGTCTATCTCAGGCGTCTATGGGCATTAAGGCAGGATACACCCTGGATGGAATTCCAACCCATCGCAGGACACACACACTCACACATTCACACACACAATCACACACACGGGACAATTTTTCCAAGGTGCCAATCAACCTACCGTGCATGTTTTTGGACCGGGGAGGAAACCGGAGAACCCGGAGAAAAAACCCCTGAGCCACGGGGAGAACATGCACAAACTCCACACACACACATGGCCGAGACGGGAATCGAGCCCGGACCCTGGCGGTGTGAGCCGAATGTGCTAACCACTAAAGCACCGTGCCCCGTTGTTAATTTATTTACATCATAAATAAAAAAAATAACCTCGCACACATCTAATTTCATAAACCGTTAGTTAACCCGGACATACTGAGGACATGCCGCTGTTCCTACGGCAGACGTCCTGAGCACCGTACAAAAAGTGCTTGAAGTCTCTATCTTTGAATAAATGATCACTGGTTTGAGATAAAAATAACCTTAAACTCCATTCACAGAGGTTTTTTTTTAAGCCAAGGCATTGCAAAGAGGAAGAAGAGCTCAAGTGTTTCAGGAAGAGGTAAAACTTCACCCATTGGCCCGAAGATAGACAATGACTTTGCTGTTCGGATGTTTATGGGAAGTTCATTCCAGAGAAGAGCTTTTTTCCTTGATACAGGGCGATATTATAAGCAGAAGAAGGAAAGAAACAAACAACAAAACATGTTAATCGATTTAAAATGTTCTAAAATGTTCAAATGGAACTTACACCAATAGTATGTGTATGTAGAGTGCATGTGGCTCGCTTTCCCAGTTTGTTCATAAAGGCAAAACATAAAGGTCGGAAACCTTTTTTTTGCCATTTTTAATTTTTTTGGACAAATACATTTTTACAAAGAGCCAGTGAAAAAAATGCTAAATTAACATGATAAAACAGATTAACATATAAAACATATCACGTATTAACATGATAGAAATACAGGTTTTTAATAACGAAACCCATATAAAATAAACAAATATGAAGTATCATTCATTCATTAATTCATCTTCTACCGCTTTATCCGATCTTCCCTCGGGTCACGGGGAGTCCGTGCCTATCTCAGGCGTCTATGGGCATTAAGGCAGGATACACCCTGGATGGAATGCCAACCCATCACAGGACACACACACACACACACATACACACATACATACATACACTAGGGACAATTTTTCCAAGGTGCCAAATAACCTACCGTGCATGTTTTCGGACCGGGGAGGAAACCGGAGAACCCAGAGAAAAACCCACCTGAGACACGGGGAGAACATGCAAACTCCACACACACACATGGCCGAGACGGGAATCGAACCCAGACCCTGGCGGTGTGAGGCGAACGTGCTAACCACTAAACCACTGTGCCTCCTATGAAGCATCACATGATGAGGAAAATGATGAACGAAGCACATTTTGACATTCTGGTTAATTCATTGGCTGTTTGGAGGAAAAAAGCGCACCATATGCGCACTGGTCGGAACAACCTGATTTTATTGTATACTGACTTTTCATTCATTTTGATTCGCTGCAAACAAATTGTAATTGTATTTTCTGGGAGGTGATAACTAATGAAGGTTTTATATATATATATTTATAACTTTTAAATCTTATTGAAGGGAGAAAGCTGGAGACGTCACATCATTTTGATCAAAAAGCCACGTGTGGCTCAGGAGCTATAGCTTCCCTGGCCTAGAATGTCAATTAAATAGTCCAATTTCATCTTGATTAGTGCATTTTGTCGTGTTTACATTGTTAATATTTATTTACCACATTAACATTTGTCGTTGCCTAAACTAATAATATGCTGGACAGGACAAACCCACAAGAATATTTCTAGAGTTAATGTGGGGTTCTAATGACATAACAATGACATATTCAAACATGTGAAATGACAATAAAAAAACGTCTTGACTTGACTTGAAATCATTTCACCGTGACGGATCCTGGAATGGATCACAATTACAGAGACAGCCACTGGACCCAGTGTGTAATGAGATGGAGTAGCTGTCCGCAGAGACACTCTGTACAAAGCTTTGGGTGGGACAAGAAAGAATGACCAATCACATCGCTGAGGCCTTATCGTTATTAACTCATCTTTTCACCTACATCTTGTAATCACACACGGTGAAGACAAAATCGACGCATAACAACAATGACGCATCGATAACATTTATACAGTGTCATGAGATTCGCTTCGCAATTTAACACATGACATGTTTGGTACGTGATGTTAAATGATGTTTGTCCCTTTTAGTGTTGCATTAGTAATGGAAAGCGATCTTACGTAAATGTTTGCCATAAATCCGCGTTTAAACTCACAAAATAAATGTGTGCACACACGCATTTACTGATTTTTCCCTCAAGCCATCAGATTTCTCAACACACACAGCTAAACCGGAACTGGACTCACACACACTCACACGCCGTCCACACTTCATGGAACTGGACTCACACACACTCACACACCATCCACACAGCACTCCATTGCTCTATTTATCTGCCTCATTACTAGCCTTGACATGTGTTACTATTTACATGCACGACTCACTTTTATTAATGCTTCTTTCAGTCAATTTGCACACCAGCCACACTCACTACATCAGAGTTACGGGTCGTTGTTGTGTTTTGTTGTATTTATGGTTATGTTATGTTATGTTTATTGTTATGCACTGTCTTGACAGTTCTGTTCTGTCTTTGCGCCGTTTGCACCAGGTTGCACACGATGCACTTTATGTGGCTAGGACAAACTTAGTCTCGTCCTCAGCCTTGTGTGATTTTATGGGGTACCAGGGTCCTGGAGAAACGTCGTCTCATTGCACTGTGTACTGCGTCAGCTATATATAGTTGTAATGACAATAAAACCCACTTGACTTGATTTATTTTTATTCAGCTTTGTATGACTTGAATTGACTTCTATATAAAGTATTTGGGGGGGTGGGGGGCCTCCACAGACAATCTTTTAGGAGAATAACGAATGAACCAGACAGTGGATGGGAGGGTTCTAGAGTCAGTGTTTCCAAGCTGAATTTGGAGTGCTCACTAATCTTAACATGTCACTAAATGTTTGTTTTTTTTAAGTTGATTTACAAGTGCACAAGTCAACACCTTCTAATAAACAAGACACAACAGTGTGGTGCTTTTAGGTGTGCATTAATTATGATTGCTTATATAGTACTCTTTACATTTTGGGAGAGACAGTTGGCACGGTGGCTTAGTGGTTAGCACATTCGTCTCATACCGCCAGGGTCCGGGTTCGATTCCCGTCTCGGCCATGTGTGTGTGGAGTTTGTGCATGTTCTCCCCGTGCCTCAGGGGGTTTTTCTCCGGGTTCCTCCCCTGGTCCAAAAACATGCACGGTAGGTTGATTGGCACCTTGGAAAATTGTCCCTAGTGTATGAATGTGTGTGTGTGTGTTTCCTGCGATGGGTTGGCGTTCCATCCAGGGTGTATCCTGCCTTAATGCCCATAGACGCCTGAGATAGACACAGACTCCCCGTGACCTGAGGGAAGATCCGATATAGCGGTAGAAGATGAATGAATGAATGAATGAATGAAAGATAAAGCCGTTATGCAATGTTTTCCCCCCTCTCAAGCTAAATAGAAAAGCTTTAAGAAGTGCACCTGGTGGAGTAAACCACCTTACTTAATAGAAAAATGACATACTGTATATCAGTTGGTTCCCCCTGACGTAATTTGTTCCAAGTAGTCTAGTGTGACAAAGACATATCTAGAATAAAGTGTAGTTTAGTCGGGAAACGGCCGCTGCAGTTATGAAGTCACAGGTGCGTCTTTACAATACGAACACGAGCTGCAGTTGAACGCTGCACAGAGCGCGAGGTCATGTGACATTAAAACGATAACTTTTGTTCATTTCTTCTGTTTATTTCTTTCTTCGTATTTTCCACACACGCAAAAAAATCCCTACAACAGCCTCGTTATACAAAATGTCTCTTTCAACATTGGAAAAAAAGAAAACACATGTACATGTATGAATGTAGAAGAACGTTTGCATCTGTAATACACGTGTTGTCGTTATGCAGTTTCTAAATACAACTATGATCTTGTTTGCATGTAGAAAAGCTTGCTTTAGCAATGCACTGATTTTGTTATGCTTCAAAATACATTTGAATATGTTTGTAAAAAAAAAAGCCCATTATACAATGCACTGATGCTGTGTAGTTTTGAAATACACCATATAAACATGTTTTATTGTAGAAAAAAACTACTTGGGTGTCTTAAGGTGCAAAATAAATACTAAATGTCTAAAAATACAGCATACAGGCTGTTATATTGCTGTTATGTAGTCACTCATACGAACTCATCACTCATATCTCTTCGACCCCCTCATTCGCGATGCTTTTCATGAACTGCCACCATGATAATCTAATTGAATATCCCTCATGTAGATGTAGATTTTTGATGTATATATGAAATACAATGTTAAGACAAATTTCTCTTATTTGTTAGTTATTGAATGTGAAGCTGCAAATGAAACTTCAGACTTTATGTAAGTATAATCTTCCCTCTCAGCTGCTCGTTTTTGCCAAATGAAAATTAAGATTAAACAATTCATCAAGAATAGCATTAAAGTATTTCAAAGCAACTCCTTCGTGGCCTTACAGCGTTTTCGGTGTACTGATGTACTCCCAATGCACTCTTCCCTAATGAAAGACTTCCTGCTATTACTTTACTGAAGAATGAGAGCAGTCTTTGAACACTTGAATATTCAACTTACATTCTGGCATTTGCATGGACTTTGGATTTTCTAAGCCCTAATGCTCCACTTTATCATCCGCCTTTAGCGCCATGTAATGGAACGTGACATTAAGTCTGGAGGGGAAGAAGGAAACCAAATTAGTCTCTCTCTCTCTCTCTGCTCCGCGCTGAGGAAATGAAAAATGTGTTGTTCGGATCCTTAATTGAATTTATATGCATGTTGGGGGCCACCACATGTTGTGTGTGTGTCTGTGTGTGTGTGTGTGTGTGTGGGGGGGGTGTTAGAGAGGAATGAGTCCATAACAAAACCTTGTCATAAATGCTTTGGAATGAAAAGAGTAATTTCCGTACGAGTCACGACAAGACGTTTCGTCTTTAAAATGAGACTCAATATTTTTTTAGCCTGGCTAGTTAGCTAGTTAGCAAAGATTTTACATTAGACCATAACATAATCTTGTCATAAATCCTTTGGAATGAAAAGTGTAATATCTGTATGAGTCAAGACCGGACAAGAGACATGTAGTTTGTCTTTAACATTAGAACTAAAGACCTAAAGACTCAAAAAAATTTTCAGCCTGGCTAGTTAGCTAGTTAGCTAAGATTTTACATTAGACCATAACATAATCTTGTCATAAATCCTTTGGAATGAAAAGTGTAATATCTATATATATGAGTCAAGACCGGACAAGAGACATGTAGTTTGTCTTTAACATTAGAACTTAAGCCCTAAAGACTCAATATTTTTTTTTATAGCCTGGCTAGTTAGCCAGTTAGCTAAGATTTTACATTAGATCATAACATAATCTTGTCATAAATCCTTTAGAATGAAAAGTGTAATATCTGTATGAGTCAAGAACAGACAAGAGGCATGTAGTTTGTCTTTAACATTAGAACTTAAGCCCTAAAGACTCAATATTTTTATTTAGCCTGGCTAGTTAGCCAGTTAGCTAAGATTTTACATTAGACCATAAAATAATCTTGTCATAAATCCTTTAGAATGAAAAGTGTAATATCTGTATGAGTCAAGACCGGACAAGAAGCATGTAGTTTGTCTTTAACATTAGAACTAAAGACCTAAAGACTCAATATTTTTACTTTTATTTAGCCTGGCTAGTTAGCTAGTTAGCTAAGATTTGAAATGAAATATGACACCAGAGTCTTTTAGTACTTTATTACTTTAGGTTCAGCTCAGGTTGTAATCAGTGTAGAATGTTTTATGTTCAATTCATGTCTGAGACGCCTCTGGATTCTCTGGTTTCATCCACAAATTTGTAACGCAGCTTTAGGCATGGAGGTGTATGTTCTGGGTTTCCTTCCAAGCGGTTTCCAGCAAAGCCAAGCTTTAACCACACACACACACACACACACACACACACACACACACACACACACACACACACACACACACACACACACACACACACGCACACAAAATACTGAAAGACTCTTAAGGGTACTTCAGTATTCCCTGTGGAAGAACGCATTAAGATTCTCTGCAGTGTCCTTAATCCCACATCTGGGTGCTAAAAACCCTTCATTATCCAACAGAACTTAAAATAAAAAGTCTCATAAAGGATTTATGAAGAAGAGTGCGCTTGCTAACATTTCTCCCCATCTAAAATGTCATTGCAAAATTCAATTTGATGTTATGTTCAAAAATACCCAAATCCTTTTATGCATTTCATTGAAATAATTGCCAGTCCAGAACACAGAGGCCAGTGAGCATTAATAAATAAATAAATAAATAAAGACATTTAGTGTGCGTTGATTCATAGATGTCTCTCCTGTGTCTTTTCAGTTCTGTGGTTCCGCCTTTGTAATGAATGACAAAAAATGTTTTTTAGCCCTCTAAAAGATTTCAAGTATCCAACATACAACGCGTAACAATGAAGGATAAGTCGATGCTATTGGGACCTTCTCCATCCATATGCATTCATAAAAAAAAAAATGCATTGGATATTTGTCAGAGAGACTGCAGAAGAATAAGTGGTGTTGTGTGAGGACATTGTATGGTCTGGGCGCCACACAGGAATTCATTTGAGATGTTTGATAATGGAATTTACAGACCCCCGGGGCATGATGCTCTCCCTTACTTCCTGGCTGAATGAATTCTCCACTCCTCTGAGACAGACTTCATTTACTAAGTGCTACAGATACTCACCGGAAACAGGTAAATAAAGCTGACATAATGGCAATGACCCTCTCAGGCCTGCTTGTGGAAGACGAATGAATGGCCGTCTCTGTATGTGGTCACTAGGACGTCTCTGGAACAATGGAACTTAGCCACCACGGCAGATGAACTCAAATTAACATAATTGCATACAGGATAGGGGGGGGGGGAAAGCACTGTTGGTTTAATTTAAGTAACACTAAATGGTACCTCCTGCACTCTCTGAGTGGCAATTAAAGAAATCTGAAAAGGTCTTGGCATAGGTGTCACTGAAGGTGTCATTGATGCCTTAAAGCTTCAGGCTCTGTGGTTGATCCTGAGGCTGGGATTGTACCTGTGCCACGTACATTTCCTCTGGGTTTACTGGTTTCTCATCAGTGTTCCAAATCACACTTCTAGATGAATTGTTCAGGCTCAATTGGCAGTATGAATGAAAGTGAATGTGATTGGAGGGGGTGGTTATAAAATGGTGGTCTTTGTGGTTATAAAATTAATTAGCAGAAAAATGTAATTATATTTCACTCTCTTGTATATATTTGGGTTTTTTTTTCCTATAAATAAATGCCAGATGTCTAGACAATTTCACTTTATAGATGCCACACGGAGAAAACCTTTCAACATTCCCAATTTCCAAATAATAATCCAATTATTGCAATTATCCAAATTAATCCTTGAAGAACCTCTGACGCACTATATTTAAGTAATAAGTAACATATAGCTATTATGATTATTTTTATATAATCAGCCTGCTGTGTCATGATTAAGTTTTCCATTATACACACTGCTATATTTTGATATATATATATATATTTTTTTTTTGAATATTTCAAAACAGTTTTAGCTATTTCAATCCTCACAATTGTTCGTGTGTTATGTTTTTTTTTCTTTTTTAATGATAAAAACAAGCACATTGACAGAACTGAAATAATTGAAATTGGAATAATCATTTCTATTAATATTGTATTATATTTTTCTATATATTCAGTAGATTTGCCGTGGTCATGGATTTCTCTTTGTCACTTGACCCCGGCTGTCCGTTTCCAAATGTCTAATATGAGAACTGTCAAGTTCGTCTGCAGGGAAACTGGGGAAAAAAAAAAAAGAAATGTCACAATTAGCAGGCTAGTTCCTGACCGGGACTGATGTACATCCTGTCGGGTCATATTGTGTGATTAGCATGTGAATGGCATGCTTGTGTTGTTGTGTACCACAGCACTCCTGCTACCTGAGACACTCTAATTAGCGATGAATTAAAGAGGAGGTGGTTAAAGAGAGGGCTTTTTGTAGGGACATCTGGTTCCTTCTTCACCTCCTGTGTCGGGGGAGGAGTGACAGCGACACACCAAAACAAAACACTACAGAGGGTCTGCACTTCCTGTAAGGTCAAGAGAATGTGAAAAGGTTATAAAGCCACTTAGTGTACAAGACTTTAGTGCTTTATATAGCACTAAAGAATATAGTAGTTATTGTATTGATCACAGACAGGGGGACACAAATAAATGGTCAAATGACCCGTTTTGAATACAGGAAAATGGTCAAGTTCCAGCTTTCATGTGTCTATTTTTTGTATCATTTGTGTATTTATTGCATTTTTGTAAAATCCCGTTTTTCATTCATCAGTTTTCTGAACACATTATTATGTTGTCTTTTAGGGTCTAAATAGTGCATATATAAATATACTCAGGGGCACGGTGGTTTAGGGGTTAGCATGTTTGCCTCACACCTCCAGGGTGACTCAGGGGTTTTTTTCTCCGGGTTCTCCGGTTTCCTCGCGGTCCAAAAACATGCACGGTAGGTTGATTGGCACCTTGGAAAATTGTCCCTAGTGTGTGAATGTGTGTGTGTGTGTGTGTGCTCTGTGATGGGTTGGCATTCCATCCAGGGTGTATCCTGCCTTAATGCCCATAGACACCTGAGATAGGCACAGACTCCCCGTGACCCGAGGGAAGATATAGCGGTAGAAGATGAATGAATGAATTAATGAATATACTCCATTCTACTTTGAGTAATTTTGACCCAACAAATATAACATTGCAAAAATTGTGACAAACAACCCGTAGATAAATAAATATGAACGCATTTCCTTGATCCATGGATTTAATGTTATCATCAAACACAGGAAAAGTGTGATTTTAATGATTTTGCCAAGTGTTATTGGTGGCAGACAGGCAGCTTTGAGTATTGTTTATTCAGGTACTGCTGATGTGTTGAACATGACATGACACTGAATATTCATTCATTCATTCATTCATCTTCTACCGCTTTATCCGATCTTCACTCGGGTCACGGGGAGCCTGTGCCTATCTCAGGCGTCTATGGGCATTAAGGCAGGATACACCCTGGATGGAATGCCAACCCATCGCAGGGCACACACACACACATTCACACACACACACATTCATACACTAGGGACAATTTTCCAAGGTGCCAATCAACCTACCGTGCATGTTTTTGGACCAGGAGGAAACCGGAGAACCCGGAGAAAAACCTCCTTGAGGCACGGGGAGAATATGCAAACTCCACACACACATGACCGAGACGGGAATCGAACCCGGATCCTGGCGGTGTGAGGCGAACGTGCTAGCCACTACGCCACCGTGCCTCTCACACTGAATATTGCAAACACCAAAATGAATTCAGGAAAAAAAAACAACTTGAAACACTGAAAACACTTTCAGTGTTGATGAGAGATATCAGATGAGACTGATCCGACTGATTTGAGCTGAAATAAATTCTACAGAAGCAAGGAGGCACGGCGGCTTAGTGGTTAGCACGTTCGCCTCACACCGCCATGTGTGTGTGGAGTTTGCATGTTCTCCCCGTGCCTCAGGGGGTTTTTCTCCGGGTTCTTCTCCGGTTTCCTCCTCCAGGTCCAAAAACATGCACGCTAGGTTAATTGGCGCCTTGGCGCCTTGGAAAATTGTCCCTAGTGTATGAATGTGTGTGTGTGTGTGTGTGTGTGTTTGTGCTCTTAATGTTGTGTATCCTGCCTTAATGCCCATAGACGCCTGAGATAGGCACAGGCTCCCCGTGACCCGAGGGAAGATCGGATAAAGGGAAGATAGAAGATGAATGAATGAATGAATGAATGAATTCTACAGAAGCAAAAAAATCTCAGCGAGACTGTAAGACAGAAAGGGTACAGACACAATATATTCCACATCTCTCAGAAACCAACAGATATCCAGATATGCTTGATATAATAAATGAACTAAACTGTTTTAGAAACAGAATCAGATTTGTAACAGGGTCAGAGTTTAGTGTCCTGCCTTGTGTGAAAGGATAGTGGTGATGGTGGTGGTGAGGTCGTGGTGTGGGGAGTATTTTCTTAGCACACACATTTTACTACTTTTAATTGTCACCAAGTAGAATCTCATTTCATAAACTTCACAAGGGGCAATTGTCCCGACATTTATAATGCGTTATATGAAGAGTTAATAACTGAAATAAAGGTTTACTTTTAATACACATTCTAATTTCAGAATATATATATATATATATATATATATATATATATATATATATATATATATATGAAAGAAAACACATTCGTAATTTATGTTGATAGCTTATTTAATTATATATTAATTACAAATACACAAATATACTGCAAATATAACATCCTTTTTATATCAATTGTTTATTTCATATTGTTAGCTTTATTATATTATATAATAAATACAAACATATATATGGAAAATATAATGTCATATTTTTATATTTTTTATTATTTCATATTGTTAGCATGTTATATTATATTATATTATATTATATATTAACTGTACACAAATATACTGCAAATATAATATAATTTCATATAAAACATTTTTATTTTATATTGTTCATATTGTCATATTGTTTAATTCTTATTTAATTATATATTAATGCACAAAAATATACTGCAAAAATATAAATATAATATAAATATAAAATGTTTATTTCATATTGTTAGCGTATTATATTATATATGAATTGCAAACAAATATAATATCATATATAAATAAATTTTTTTTTTGAAAGCTGGAATGCCCGAATCTTTCAAATATTGAATCAAAACATTTAATGATTAAAAGAAGCTTGTTCCTTTTTCCTCCAGAATAAGAAAACAAAATATCTGTTGTTTTCAGGATTCCGTGTGAGCATCGCTGCTGGTGAGGGATGAGAGGTGCATGATAACAACCCAGAGCACAGACGGCAGCCGGCCGCCATCCCACCGCCCACCCAGGGTTGCTAAGCAGTTATAGTTGCTATGATGAGTGAGAGAAAGGGAGAGAGAGAGAAAAAGCGATAGAAAGGGAGATAGTGACTGAATGTGTGTGTGTGTTGTGTGTGTGTGAGAGAGAGAGAGAAATGGTGAAAGCTGTGTGTATAATTGGGGAAAAAATCAGTGTACATTTCTTTTCTTGATGTCCGTATCAGTGGGACTCTGCGGCACCTTTTTGTTTGAAAAATAATTCAAACGATTCAGACGCGTATCCTAATATCATTCCCTAATGATATAATGAGCAGGCTGGATTGACGTCCCTCAGAGTGAGTCAATCAACTCAAAACACATCAGGATTCAGCGTCTATGCAGAGTAACAAGCTAGTTTTAGGATAAGGGATGAGCACAATAAATAAATAAATAAATAAACAATTGTTTGCCTCACACTTCATGTTTGGGGGTTTGCATGTTCTCCCCGTGCCTCAAGGGGTTTTTCTCCGGGTTCTCTGGTTTCCTCTGGTCCAAAAACTTGCACAGATTAGCACCTTGGAAAATTGTCCCTAGTGTATGAATGTGTGTATGATAGTGCATGTGTGTGTGTGTGCGATGGATTGGTATTCCATCCAGGGTGTATCCTGCCTTAATGCCCATAGACTCCTGAGATAGGCACAGACTCCCCGTGACCCGAGGGAAGATTGGATAAAACGGTAGAAGATGAATGAATGAATGAATGAATTGTTCTAGAGGAGCACGGTGGCTTAGCACGTTTGCCTCACACCTCTAGGTTGGGGGTTCGATTCCCGCCTCCTCAATGTGTGTGTATGGAGTTTGCATGTTCTCCCCGTGCCTCAAGGGGTTTTTCTCGGGATTCTCTGGTTTCCTCCCTGGTCCAAAAACATGCACAGATTAGCACCTTGGAAAATTGTCCCTAGTGTATGAATGTGAGTGTGTGTGTGTGTGTGTGATGGGTTGGCTTTACATACAGTGTGTGTCCCGCCTTGATGCCTGTAGACGAGATAGACGAGATAGGCACGGATTCCCCACGACCCGAAAGAGAAGTCAGATAAAGTGGTAGAAGATGAATGAATGAATGAATTGTTCTGGACTCGAAGCTTTCTATAGACTGCTGCAAATCGTCTGAGCGCTTTCACTTCAACTGAGCCCTATTAATGACCTCTTGTTAGGGTCATCAATACATAGAACGAGGCTTTCTTCTGTCGTTAACTCTTTGAGTCCTGTGCTGGATGGAATACACATATTTCACAGGCTTCACATTCGGCATGACTACTTCAGAACGCCAGTCTTCTACAATTAGGTCAACACTCTTATTCGCTTACAATGACCTAATTTCTTATAGGGTTAAGAGTCATGTTCATGAGACCAGTAGGAGCAGCTTGGTGGTACTGGGATTTGAACTCACAATAAGTCACTTCATGACAGTGAAAAAAACAGCACCTATATATATCTACTGTCCTTCTTCCAAAATGTATCCTGGGTAAAGACCAAGTTGTAAATATATCCCGTGTGTGCAAATTATATTTAGACTAGTCCTAATTTTATAGTTTACATTACATATTTAGAATCCAGAGCTGGGACTAGAAATGATCCCTAGGCTTTTAACACCAACCCCCAAACCCCTGCCTGCCAGCCATTCAGACGGTGGTATTTACCACATCCCTCCTGCAGCTCCAGCTGCTTCCCCACACCAGGGTGCCGAGTGCCAACCACGACCCGAGCATCCGCTCCAAGCCACAACACAACAACACATCAATGCCTTTAAGCCAAGCTCATAGTGACTCCACCCATCTTAAGATGACCTTGAGTCCGCTTAATAACCTGCTGCATCTGAAGTGTCACCTGCCTCATCGCTGTGCTGATGTTTAAATACAAAACATAACATAGATATTTATTTATTTTATTACATTTTTTATTAGCTCTTTAGCGAACGCACAATATCTTTAGTAAGGCCTTGGATTATGTAGTGCATCCCCTCATACTAAATTTCCATTATAAATATATTATAAATATATATATATATCTATATATATATATATATATATATATATATATATATATATATAGTATATATTATTATTCTATTATTATAGTAGTATATTATTATTATTCTATATGAATATATATATATATATATATATATAGATATATATAAATAGAGATATTATATAATATGTACAAAGATATAACAAAGACAACATATATTTTATATATATATATATATATATATATATATATATATATATATATATATATATATATATATATATTATATATGATATTTCAATTGGGATACATGTCTTTATTGAAGGAGTCTCCATTTTCAGTGATCTCTGAGTTTTGCACCATGGGGAAACCCTTTAGGAGGACTTTACAGAGGAGTTTATGTTTCTCAGTTTCTTAGCCTTTTTGTCTTATTAACTTAAAGCGAGATAAAGAGGGAGGAAGGAAGGAAGGACTGTTTATAGCTGCTGTAAATAAGCGACAACAGGAACTAACTCGTCTCGTGGAAGCTCCACAACATTTAACGTTTAAACTTTAAATTGTTAATCTGCGTGACCCGTTTTTTTTTTTTTTTTTTACCCACATGGTGCTGTAAGTGGAAAATATCCTGCTGCTGTTGATCTTTTAGCATGTGTTTATAAGTGATTAAGGAAAGTGTGGCCAAAGCGCACATGCTAACTAAATACACACAAAAATATTAGCATGCGGCTAAAAGAAAAGCTTTATAACACAATCATGTCCACCTCAGCTGGTCTGAAATCAGATGAGAAGCAGTCATTTACAGAATATGATTGTATACATTTTTCTGGCACCACGATATCACGGACCTGAAGAACCCAGTAAAGAAAGATGGATAACATTGAGGAGAATAGCGATTTAGTTAACAGTGGAGATCACTGTTTCCATGACACCCGAGAGCTCACGGTTACTTATCATACATAGCGAAGGGGAATATGTGCCACGGTTTTGGCATGTGTATTTGGAATGTGCAGACACGCAGACGCTTAGCTGTGGAGCTCTAGAGCTGGGAAAAAGTGGCTTTCATGCGGGGGGATGCTGTCTGCTGCATCCTTTAGCGCTGTAAAGTAGGTCATGCCATCGTCATCGGATGATGTCACTGGATATATATATAGAACGTGAAAGCCACCCTGGTCTACCCAGATAGGAGAAAAGGGAAATCAGTGATGAAATAAATGCATAGCAAAGTTTCCAGCCAGCTTCTTATCATGGTTATGCCGAAAGACAGCCGTCGGAGTTGATTTATCTGTGACTTATCATCGAGATGTGTGATTCAGTATTGCAGGGGAATGATTAGAAGAACCAGACGCTTTTATCAGGCATGTCAGAATGTCCGGATGATGGCTGAAGTCAGCTGCTGTAGCAGGCCGCTGGCTAATGCGTTGGCGTTATTCTCTCAATGCAATTACAGAACATCCTGTGTTAGCAGCACAAACAGTCCACAGCAAACATCAATACAGCTCTCTGAGATCCTCGTGTTTGGCTAATGATAGATAACAGAGCTGCCGGGCAGATGAACTGACTCCACCAGAGAGAGGGAGGGTGCGTGAGAGAGAGAGAGAGAGAGAGAGAGAGAGAGAGAGAGGACGTTACGTCACGGCTCTCTGGCAGTGGGACCGGATTCTCATGCAAATTGTGATTGCTCTGTTACTGCCACTCGCTGCAATTCTTACTTGCCTTAAAATTCTTCATTTTTTTGGGGGGAGCCACGTTATTTCTCTCTTCTTTTTCATTCGAAATACTACTCTTTAAACTATACCCAGTGTAACGGCGTCATGTAATTTAATTACAAAATAAATGTAACAGTAATTTGTTACAGGTATTGACAAAAAAAATGGGTAATTAAATGATAGTTATGTTAAATGTTACAAATATGGTTAGATCTGCTTTAGACGACGGCAGTGATTCTCTAATAGTGGAGTAGGACCAGGCATAATGCGTGGATGGGGGATGGGGGGGGGGCGCATGTGAGCCTGGAGATTGTGTTTCCTCCCGGTCCAAAAACATGCACGGTAGGTTGATTGGCACCTTGGAAAAATTGTCCCTAGTGTATGAATGTGTGTGTGTGTGTGTGTGTGTGCTTTTTTGCAGTACTAGAATAAAGAATAATTGCACATCCACTACAGTAGGTGGCAGTGGCGCTCTCAGTGTCGGAGTATGCGCAGGGAGTAACCTGACGGAAAAATACGGCGAAGCGTATCAAGCATGTACCACAACCCCCTGCACACCCCACACTGGAAAAACTTACGGATAAAACCCCTCCCCTCCCAAAGTTTCATTTTCAAAAATGTAATTTTTTCAGAGGGTTTGAAAATGTTTTCCTTGTGAAGAATGTTACCTTAAAGTGCCATCCAATAGACAAATGAAGGTAATCAAAAAGTATCCCCACTAATCACTAATCCCCATTCTCTTTAACACCAATCACTAATCCCCATTCTCTTTAACACCAATCACTAATCTCCGAAACAATTCTCCCCATTATCCTAAACAAACACTAGTCAATAATCCCCATTCTCCTAAACACCAACCACTAATCCCCATTCCGCTAAACGCCAATCACTAATCCCGATTCTCCTAAACACCAATCACTGATCCCCATTCTCCTCAACACCAACCACTAATCCCCATTCTCATGAACACCAATCACTAATCCCCATTCTCCCGAACACCAATGACTAATCCCCATTCTATTTAACACCAATCACTAATCCCCATTCTCCCGAACACCAATGACTAATCCCCATTCTATTTAACACCAATGACTAATCCCCATTCTCTTTAACACCAATCACTAATCCCCATTCTCTTTAACACCAATCACTAATCTCCAAAATAATTCTCCCCATTCTCCTAAACAAACACTAGTCAACAATCCCCATTCTCCTAAACACCAACCACTAATCCCCATTCCGCTAAACACCAATCACTAATCCCGATTCTCCTAAACACCAACCACTGATCCCCATTCTCCTAAACAACTATCATGAATCCAATTCTCCTGAACACCAATCACTGATCCCCATTCTCCTAAACACCAATCACCAATCCCCATTCTCCTCAACACCAACCACTAATCCCCATTCTCCTGAACACCAACCACTAATCCCCATTCTCCTGAACACCAATCACTAATCCCCATTCTCCTCAACACCAACCACTAATCCCCATTCTCCTGAACACCAATCACTAATCCCCATTTTCATAAACACCAACTACTAATCCCCATTCTCTTTAACACCAATCGCTAATCCCCATTCTCCTCAACAAACACTAGTCAATAATCCCCATTCTCCTCAACACCAATCACTAATCCCAATTCTCATAAACAACAACCACTAATCCCCATTCTCATAAACACCAACCATTAATCCCCATTCTCCTCAACACCAATCACTAATCCCATTCTCCTCAACACTAATCACTAATCCCTATTCTCCTAAACACCAATCACTAATCTCCATTCTCATAAACACCAACCACTAATCCCATTCTCCTCAACACTAATCACTAATCCCCATTCTCATAAACACCAATCACTAATCATAAGAATAGGATTTTAATAGCCTCTTATACCAGCTTTAAATTCAAACACTTAAATAGACTAGAAAAGAAATCATGGATGAAAATGACTGTAAATAGAAACGTTTTGCTTTGATTACGATGGTTTAAGAAAAAGCCGACGCCTTTGTTCCTCCTCCTCCACACCTCCTTCTTTCTGTTAACATTATCATTTTATACTGTCATTATTCTTCTTTCAGCAATATGATAATTACTCTATGATGTCATGTGTTGACTTCTAGCACCTGATCCAGCATGCATTTCCGTCTGAGAGCAGTCCTGGTCTACAAATCTAAAAATGGAAAGATCACAGAGAGAAAGAGAGACACTGTTAACTTTGTGTGCACTTTGCCGGCTTTAAAAAAAAAAAAAAAAAAAAAAAAAAAAACAAAAAAAAAAAAAAAAGACCCTGACCCATTAGTGGAGTGAGTGAGCGGCCGAGTGCAGACCGGAGGCTCGGCTATCACACGTTGCATCAGAAAGATGACCTCGTGCCTTTGGCTGTAAGTAGAAAGGAAATGAAAAAAAAAAGAAGAGGTTTTGGCAGACAGTCGCTTAGTTGTAGTATAGCTGAGGTATCAGCAGGCTGGCACAGGGAAAGGCAGAGATAGAGACCGAGATTAGCCTCTTTCTACGGTACGCGTAGGAGGATATTAATTATTCAAATATTTCAGGTCTCTTGTCCTCCTTCAGGATGTAGGAAGGAAGTCAGGGAGAGAGAGAGAGAGAGAGAGAGAGAAAGAGAGAGAGAGAGAGAGAGAGAGAGAGAGAGAGAGAGAGAGAGAGAGAGAGGGGGGGATTAGTTTACTTGGAGATAAAAATGTTCCGGTAACAAAGAGGATGTTGATGTACTGCAGGATCTGTCCCTAAGTCAGCACTGCATTCTTTTTTTTTATTCTTTTTTTTTATTGCTGGCTTTCTTTGTTACGTAGATTATACTGCTATAAAACTTTAGTGGCAAATATTTAGCTTAGAATTTATTAATAGAAAGAGAGAGAGAGAGAGAGAGAGAGAGAGAGAAATCGCCTCCAAATCAACACTTATCAAGGGAAAGTACCACCAATTTAGATTAGTTTTGTCATCGTCTCTACATCTTTATATCAAAGCCTTTCTGTAGGAAAAGAACAGACAAAGAAAAAGACAAACATTATTTTTTACATTTTTTTCTCCGCTGTCTAACGAGGCTTAGTGGTTAGCACGTTCGCCTCACACCGCCAGGATCCGGGTTTGATTCCCGACTCGGCCATGTGTGTGTGGAGATTGTGCATGTTCTCCCCGTGCCTCAGGGGGTTTTTTCTCCGGGTTCTCCGGTTTCCTCCCGGTCCAAAAACATGCACGGTAGGTTTATTGGCACCTTGGAAAAATTGTCCCTAGTGTATGAATGTGTGTGTGTGTGTGTGTGTACTGTGATGGGTTGGCATTCCATCCAGGGTGTATCCTGCCTTAATGCCCATAGACGCCTGAGATAGGCACAGACTCCCCGTGACCCGAGGGAAGATCGGATAAGTAGAAGATGAATGAATGAATGAAAATAATGGAAAGTTTTTTTCTATACATAGTTGATCATTTACTGTATAATTCTCATAGCGGGTTAAGATCGGGCTCCGGTATGGTCAAGTGGCCACTCTTGGGCCCTTGAGGAAGGCCCTCTGTACTGTATCACATGCACTCTGACGTCAGTTTCCTAACAAGTTGGGATATACAAAGAAGAGAGTTTCACTATGCTGTAATGTATATGTGACAAAGAAAGGCTATGCTATTCTGTACTGTCAGGTCTTCCTCCTGATAAACAAAAATGAACAAACAAAAACGATTGTTTTTTCATTCATTCATTCATCTTCTACCGCTTTATCCGATCTTCCCTCGGGTCACGGGGAGTCTCAAGCGTCTATGGGCATTAAGGCAGGATACACCCTGGATGGAATGCCAACCTATTGCAGGGCACACACACACATTCACATTCATACACTAGGGACAATTTTCCAAGGTGCCAATCAACCTAGTTTTTGGACCGGGGGAGGAAACCGGAGAACCCGGAGAAAAACCCCCTGAGGCACGGGGAGAACATGCAAACTCCACACACACATGGCCGAGACGGGAATCGAACCCGGACCCTGGCGGTGCCTCCACGATTGTTTTGTTCAGTATTAATTAACAGTGTTGCATGTATACATTTGGCACAGTATTCAGCATTATAGTGATATATGTAATAAGATCATAGAAAAATGCAGCTTTTTTTTTTTGGTTGCTTTAAAGTGGAATTCCGAATAGCAGATCCCGGTCGAGAAAACGCACTTAAGTCCAGATTTGCACAACCGAGTCTGACTTTTGTTTCAGACAATCTCCGAGCCAGACGAGCTGTGGCTTAGCGTAACAGTGCAGAGCCGAGCTCAGACAGCAGTGCTTGGGGAGAATGGGACTGACTCATATCTGCAGCTGACAGAAATGGGACATGAGGGAACAACAAGGCAGCCATGTATAGAAAAAGGAATATACTCACCTGCCCTCACAGAGAAACCTCCAGAAGAGTCATACGATCTGTAGGGACTTGGAGCAGGTGCTGGCTTTGCTAGTGCGAACCAAAGATACCATTATAAAATAGCACAGAGATTTCAGGGTGAAAATGCTCCATTGAATGCATGCTAAAAAAAACACACACATACACAACAGGGGTTGTTGTTGTTGTTGTTTTTAGTACAAATACAATAACTTTATACGTATACACATAAAAATGTAAAGGATTTGCTTAAAAGGAGAAGGAGAATAAGATCTCCTAAAAAAAAAGATATAAAGAAAATGAAACGCTTACAATAATCTCCATTTAGCCCATGTGGATAGATTTGCACCACAACAACACGATATATAAAAGGACAAGAAAGAGACACTACATATTGAACGTGCATGTCTATACACAATATTTACACACCACTGTAAGCACACAGTTGCATAGATATCAGCTTAGATAGTGCAGTTTGTACTTTGTATTGCAGTCAAAGTCACTAAAGCTAAACATGCCAGCGTAGCAGTGCCCCTGTGTACAGGGCGAGGCAGGTAAAACGTGATTTTTATCAAGTTTTATCAAACTACAAAACACTAAATTAATGATTCACTATATATTTGTCTATATATATATGTATGTATATATATATATATATATATATATATATATATATATATATATATCATTCATTCATATTCTACCTCTATATCCGATCTTCCCTCGGGTCACTGGGAGTCTGTGCCTATCACAGTCGTCTATGGGCGTTAAGGCAGGATACACCCACACACACACACCCACACTTACAATCACACACATTGATACACTAGGGACAATTTTCCAAGGTGCCAATCAACTTACCGTGCATGTTTTTGAACCGGGAGGAAACCGGAGAACCCGGAGAAAAACCCCCTGAGGCACGGGGAGAACATGCAAACTCCACACACACATGGCCGAGACGGGAATCGAACACGAATGTGTTATGATATCTATTATCAATGACATGCATAATCCTGATCAATTATGTGCACAATCTGCAAACATGGTTAGATATTTAAAGCGTCACTTATTTTACATCTGTATATTTATGTTGCAAAGTCACATTCATTCATTCATTCATCTTCTACCGCTTTATCCGATCTTCCCTCGGGTCACGGGGAGTCTGTGTCTATCTCAGGCGTCTATGGGCATTAAAGCAGGATACACTCTAAATGGAATGCCAACGCATCACGGGGCACACACAACCACACACACACACACATTCATACACTTGGGACAAATTTCCAAGGTGCCAATCAACCTACATGTTTTTGGACCGGGGAGGAAACCGGAGAACCCGGAGAAAAACCCCCTGGATCCTGGAGGTGTGAGGCGAACATTGCTAACCACTAAGCCACCGTGCCCCTAAGTCACATTCACACAAATATAAAATGTACGTATTTCATCTACTTCATATTTGGATGCTCTTGTACATTCTGCCACAAAACCACTTTCTGTTTTCTGTATTTCTTCTGTCTAGTTTTATTTTAAAACTGTGTACACAGTTCCCACCAGTCTACACATAAATAACACATTAAAGTCCTTTTTTTTAACCCTTTGCTATATCGTTCCTGCCTCTGAGAAATAATTATGACATTCAGCACGACCTTTTCATGCCCCTTCGCCAGGTTCACTCGTTTGTGCAGATAGCATGGAGAAAGAGCAAGAGTACTGATGTGAAAGAATGGCTTGCCGTCAGAGTATTTTTGTTTTTTTTTTACGACCACCCCGGGATCACAGAGTACCGTCGATTTTTCCGAACTACCTGACAGATTATCCCGCCGCGAACAAGTATTATTATTATTATTATTTTTTTTTTTACCTCAGGTAAATGATATCTGCAAAGGCAGGATGGAGGAAAGCCTTATTACTCATGTGACGAGCCATTTGTGATGCCGGTAGACCAGCATGGAAAACACCAGCAGCTCCGAGACATGGTCTAGAACAGACGAGCGATTGCTAGACAAGGTGGGAGCTCATCAAAATAGACCTTGTGATCGACTTTAGAAGATGGAGGCTGACAGTGATATAAAGCAATTCCTCTGTATTCACCTGAATATGATCACATCTGCCGAGGCTCCGTCGGAAACCCGAATGCGTTTTGAGGAAGATGAATGGCCTGTCAGCCGGGGAAAACAAGGACATCAGTTTAAACGATGAGGAGATTGATTGCTGTGGTGGCGCGACGACAGTCACAGAGCCGGCAGGAACTTCGGCTTAGACAAGGTAGCGGTGCAGGGATGAGCTTGCAGACATGGTTACCCACACAAATGAGGGAAGTCACTGTACATCGACGACTGAAAAAGGGCAAAAAAAGAAACACAGGACACAGAAAAAGAATAAGAAAGACAAGGATGATGACAATGATGTTGACCTCAATGTGTAAAAAAAGATATATGAGAGATAAGAAATATTGGTGATGGTAATTCAGTGATAATAATATGTCACGGTTCCCTCTCTCTCCTCACTCCTCCCTGTTCTTTTCCCCACACACACACCCAAATTGACCTCAGCTGTTCCTCATCCTCTCCCCTTCTCCCTCTCCCTATTTAAACCCGGCTTCTCCATCCATTCCCGGGCCGGACTCGTTAATGTATCCGCGTGAACTCTTATCCTTCTAAGGGTAACCTGTCTTCTCCTCTGATTTCTAAGTCAGGTTCGATTCCCGCAGACTCGAGTTTCCCGGACTCCCAAGTCCCGTGGACGCGACCTCGTCCGCCGCTGAGCCTGCGCGCTCTGTCCCTACGGAGGCTTCTCAGTTCCGCGCTCTTGACACGGGCTGTACAGGGACGTACGCCCGCATTATCTACTCCTCGGAGTATTCATCTTTTGTTCTCAACTGTCTGTAACATAATACATACCATAAAGTCTATTTGAGTCTCATTGTTTATATCATAATAGAGTATGATAATACTAGATTGTATTAGATCATAATAGAGTATCATAATTGAATGAAGAATATATGTGTATATATATATATATATATATATATATATATATATATATAATATATAGATTATATATATATATATATATATATATATATATATATATATTCATTCATTCATTCATCTTCTAAACCGCTATATCCGATCTTCCCTCGGGTCACGGGGAGCCTGTGCCTATCTCAGGCGTCTATGGGCATTAAGGCAGGATACACCCTGGATGGAATGCCAACCCATCACAGGGATATTTATATATATATATATATATATATATATATATATATATATATATATATATATAAAATTTAAAATTTTTATTTTAATGTTACATTTTTTAGGGGCACGGTGGCTTAGTGGTTAGTACGTTCACCTCACACCTACAGGGTCCGGGTTCGATTCCCGTCTCGGCCATGTTTGTGTGTGGAGTTTGTGCATGTTCTCTTCCGTGCCTCAGGGGGTTTTTCTCCGGGTTCTCCGGTTTCCTCCCCGGTCCAAAAACATGCACGGTAGGTTGATTGGCACCTTGTAAAATTGTCCCTAGTGTATGAATGTGTGTGGGTGTGTGTGTCCCTGCGATGGGTTGGCATTCCATCCAGGGTGTATCCTGCCTTGATGCCCGTGGGGCGCCTCGCATGGGCGCAGGCTCCCCGTGACCTGATGGGAGGATCGGATATAGCGGTAGAAGATGAATGAATGAATGAATGATTGTTACATTTTTTTTTAAAGTTTAATTGTTAAAATGTGTCTAATTGCAGTGGCAATTGTGTCTAACAATGAATGATTCCATGTAAAATCAATATTAATAGTGCATAAATAATATACACTTTGAGTATATCCATATTTGAATAACTTGTATGTGCATTTTAGCACAACTTTACTGACCGGTCTTTTATAATCAGGGGTTAAACATGTTCACAAATCTAATCCGTTACCAGATCTAGGTGCTATTTGCTGTCCAAGATAAACTTAAAAGATATCGTCTTCGTTCTTGGTTAATTCTTGGTAATATATAGAGAGCGAGGCGGAAAGGAGAAAGGAGACTACTGTCTTTCTCTCTGTGTGACTAATGTGTGAGTCATCCCTCTCTCTAGAGCATCTTTGAAGGAGCCTCCCTACACACACACACACACACACACACACACACACACACACACACACACACACACACACACACACAGACACACAGAATCAAATGTACTTTAGTGCTTGGACTGGTGAACAGATGCAAATACCCTCTCGCATGTGTGTCTAAAAATACACGGCGAACACGCTCACAACGCCGTGACATGCCTGCAAAATCCACACACAAACCCTCCTAAGTATTCTCCTTCCATAACCAGTTATGAACAGGGAATCCCTATTGGCAAGGACACGGTCAGGTGACTGGCTGCCATAGCAACAGCCGCCTTCTGCCAGAAGTGGAGATTGTGCATGACACTCATTCATAGAAATAGTGAATTGGGACACACACACACACACACACACGGAAAGAGAGAGAGAGAAAGAGAGAGAGAGAGACGGATTGCTGTTAAAACCATGACTCAATGTTGCTAGGTAACAAGGAAATCTAGGGCATGGATGCTAGCTAGTGTTTAAAGCTAACCATTTAGCATTACATTGTACAGTGTCCTATTATTCATAGGCACGTGTATATATAACTGTGTCCTATATCAACAGAATTAATTACCCAAAGTGCATTATGGGTGCTCATTTCTTTAGGTTATTCTGCTGATCTGTTCTTGTGTTACTTGGGTGCTGCAGCTTCAACCAAAAATATAATAATAATAATAATAATAATAATAAACACAATGTTTGTTTGTTTTTTGCTGTATATCCTAATGGTATCATTAGATCCAATTTAGATTTAACACTAATTTTACAGCATCTTTTATTTCTATACTGAAGTGTTCATTATACTTTACATTCGACTAATTATTCATGTATATCTCGCTCTATTACATATATCTTCCTCTCCTAATATAAATATGAGCAATAATCTATAAGTAAAGTCTACTAACTGGTGTAACTGCTTACTAACTGAAGGAACAGCAAACCCCTGTCATAACACTCAGGAGCTTTTTCTCTATTATACTGATCAATAGACATTCAGTCACTCATATTCATATTCATTCATCTTCTACCGCTTTATCCGATCTTCCCTCGGGTCACGGGGAGTCTGTGTCTATCTCAGGGCGTCTATGGGTATTAAGGCAGGATACACCCTGGATGGAATGCCAACCCATCACAGTACACACACACACTCACACACACATTCACACACTAGGGACAATTTTCCAAGGTGCCAATCAACCTACCGTGCATGTTTTTGGACCGGGGGAAGAAACCGGAGAACCCGGAGAAAAACCCCCTGAGGCACGGGAGAACATGCAAACTCCACACACACACATGGTCGAGATGGGAATTGAACCCGGACCCTGGTGGTGTGAGGCATATATACATATATATATATATATATATATATGTATATGTGTGTGTGTGTGTGTGTGTGTGTGTGTGTGTGTGTGTGTGTGTGTGTGTGTTTGTGTGTATAAATAACTGAATAAATAACGGTGGAATAATAAGAAAAAGAAACCTAGGGACATAGCTGTTGTTGATTAATATTAAGCTGTGTTAATTTTTTTTTTTAGCATGTTTTAGCATATATATATATATATATATATATATATAATATTCCATATATATATATATATATATATATATATATATATATATATATATATATATATTTCTATATAGATATATATATTATATATATATATATATTCAATAATGTCATTGGTCAGAATATGCTGATATTAATCTTATATAACAGTGTCTCTAGTAGTATTTGGTAAAGACCATTTCATACCCATTACAAAGGGTTTTTTATATTATTTTTCTATAACGACCTCCTATATTTCTCGCACATAAGCAGACATAGTAGTTGCTGTCCCATAAAATGCATCCAATAAACTATCACAAAACAATTGACTTAGCAGTGATTTTTTTTTTCTTTATATAATCGAAAAAATGCCCTAAACCATTTGTCTCTCCTTTATCTCTTACAAGACTATAATCCCGACATAATATTGTCTATATGTAATAAAAGCTTCTGTTTTGTGATGATTCATTCATCCATTTCAGGTCTTGATGGTGTGTTTTAAAATTGATTGCAGTTTCTAACTCAGATAATTTGTCTCTCAGGTAAGAGAGTGCGCCAGTCTCCAGTGACGGTGAGTCACCGACTCCGGCTCACCCTCCTCCCTTTGCTCTGTTTTCCTCTGGATGATTTAGAGGGAGACATGGAGCGGTCCTCGTTCAGGTTTCCACATGATTACTCCCTCCCCCACTGGCCTTCGCTGCCTGGTGCGATAATGGAGCAGGCATAGCGCGAGGCACGGAAATGATTGGGTGAATCATCCTGTATTTGAATTTTATTAGCAGACGGCCCAGGCGGGGAACTGCTGCTCAATTACAGGAGGAGGCTGCTGATTTCAGCCACGGAATTATACACCAGTAATAGGATGCAAAAATTAGCTATTATGTAAGGAATGAGAGTGGGATGTTATGTTATAAATCCTGTATCAAATACATAAGAGGGATGTAATCCATAAAGGTCCAGTATGTATTTTTGGAATTTATTTGCCTATAACAACATGTTCCCAGCCGGGGCACTGTGGCTTAGTGATTAGCAAGTTCGCCTCACACCGCCAGGGTCCGGGTTTGATTCCCGTCTCGGCCATGTGTGTGTGGAGTTTGCATGTTCTCCTCGTGCCACAGGGGTTTTTTCTCCGGGTTCTCCGGTTTCCTCCCGGTCCAAAAACATGCACGGTAGGTTGATTGGAAAATTGTCCCTAGTATATGAATGTATGTGTGTGTGTGTGTGTGTGTGTGTGTGTGTGTGTGTGTGTGTGTGTGTGCCCTGCGATGGTTGCATTCCATCCAGGGTGTATCCTGCCTTAATGCCCATAGATGCCTGAGATAGGCACAGACTCCCAGTGACCCGAGGGAAGATCGGATAAAGCGGTAGAAGATGAATGAATGAATGAAGGAATATGTTCCCAGGTCATTTATTCCTGTTATATGTCAACAACATGCCAATGATATTCCATGTATTAACAAATGAGAGTATATTTTATAAATTTTTAGTTACTGCAGATCAGTTTATTTCTTACATTATTATTATTATTATTATTAATATAACAACAGCAATAATAATAATGATGATTCATTCATTCATTCATCTTCTACCGCTATATCCTGTCTTCCCTCGGGTCACGGGGAGTCTGTGCCTATCTCAGGCGTCTATGGGCATTAAGGCAGGATACACCCTGGATGGAATGCCAACCCATCACAGGACACACACACACACACACACACACATTCACACACTAGGGACAATTTTCCAAGGTGCCAATCAACCTACCGTGCATGTTTTTGGACCGGGAGGAAACCGGAGAACCCGGAGAAAAACCCCCTGAAGCACGGAGAACTAGAAAAATGTAACTTTTGCAAATAGTAAACATATTGACAAAATATCAATTTCAGTTCAAATGCCATAAATGTATTTTCCTATATGTACTGTTTCATTTTGTACTGTAACTACTCAGAACATTTATCACTGTAACTATTATTTATCACATCATTCAAAGTATATAAACAGAGTACAACTAAAGTATGTTTGTGCAACCTTAAACAGATTTCCGTTTTTACACAAGATCCACTTAGAACCTATTTAGAAAATGAAAAGCTGTATCGTTGTCAGGTTCATCCAACCTTGACAAAAACATGGCAGTAAGTGCACGGGTTACACTCCAGCGCGTCTATTAATAACCCGACATCCCTTCCACAGTTCTATGCTGGGCTCAAACCCCCTCGCCTCCAAAGAAATGAATCAATTATTTAATAACATTATATTAGAGGAGTAACAGGGGCACGGTGGCTTAGTGGTTAGCAAGTTCGCCTCACACCGCCAGGATCCGGGTTCGATTCCCGTCTCGGCCATGTGTGTGGAGTTTGTGCATGTTCTCCCCGTGCCTCAGGGGGTTTTTTCTCCGGTTCTCCGGTTTCCTCCCCGGTCCAGTAAGGTGGAAAAATTGCACGTTGTGGTATGTGTATGAGTGTGTGTGTGTGAGTGCCCTGGATGGTTGGCCCATCCAGGTTGTATCCTGCCTTGCCTCATAGACACAGACTGGAGGGAAGATCTAAAGAACATTTATCATTAACAAAACCCCTGGTAACAGTTTGTGTACACTTTGTGTTTCAAAGGTTTAAGGTGGTTTGCATCTTTCTCTCTCTCTCTCTCTCTTTCTCTCTTTCCAGTTGAGTGGATGAAGGACGGGGCATTCCCGCAGGCTTTTCTGGCTGGCGTCATTGAGAGTGCTATTTAATGACCTCCAAGGAGAGTGATGAATTACTTGACACAGGAGGACGGATGCTGATGATGTCATCTCCGTGTCTCCGTGTCATGGATGGAGCAGAGTCAGTGTCACCTTACACCTGGCAGGGTTTTTCACACACCCTTGACCTTATTAAAATCGCAGAGAGAATATGATTTACACTAGAAGAACAATCTTTATTTGTCATATATATATATATAATATATATATATATATATATATATATATATATATATATATAGATATATATATATATATATAAATAATATATATATATATATATATATCTATATATATATATATATATATATATATATATATATAAGCACGGTGGCTTAGTGGTTGGCATGGGGATACATGTTCGCCTCACACCGCCAGGGTCCCGTCTCGGCCATGTGTGTGTGGAGTTTGTGCATGCTCTCCCCGTGCCTCAGGGGGTTTTTCTCCGGGTTCTCCGGTTTCCTCCCAGTCCAAAAACATGCACGGTAGGTTGATTGGCACCTTGGAAAATTGTCCCTAGTGTATGAATGTGAGTGTGTGTGAGTGTGTGTGTGTGTGTCCTGTGATGGGTTGGCATTCCATCCAGGGTGTATCCTGCCTTAATACCCATAGACGCCTGAGATAGACACAGACTCCCCGTGACCCGAGGGAAAGATCGGATATAGCGGTAGAAGATGAATGAATAAATGAATATTGTTATTATTATTATTATTATTGTTTTATTTTTTTTATGAATGTTTAATTGTTGAAATGTTAGTTTAAAATGTTTGTATTTTTAAAGTGTATTTACAACCGAATGTCGGCTAGAACTACAAATCATACAATATTTGAACCTTGACGATCTACATTGATCTACACAGGACTACTAGCATCCAGAATGCATCCACCTTACTAACACAATCTATTTTAAATGCTAAAATATACCAAAAAGGACACGAGTTTAAGTGTGTGATTTCAGCGTATTGTCATTTGCATAAATGGCCATTCTCCTAAAACTCAAGTCTTAGTAGTTAAGACACATAATAGTACCTTACAAACCGTGTTTGTACTTTTGGGAGTAAAACTACACCTGTTCAGCACCTTTTGTTTGTCAGTGCAAAGCTCAGGTCAGCGATACTTATTAAAACGAGAAAGAGAAAGAGTGAAAGAAAGAGAGAGAGAGAGAGATGTCTGTATTTAAATTATAATGTGGAAATGTGACTTAATAACAGACATTATTTTACATGAAGCAGCAGGGAGTCTGTGCAGTCTCACTTCCAGACATCCATCATAAACAACCAGCAGCATAAGGCTGTGCTATCCGTGCTAACAATAGGGCCCATTGGAGCTCTTACCTCAGTGTTTGTCAGAGCATTAACCCACTAATGTGTCATTAGGTAGCTGCGGCTTCCTGTTTACTGAGAAACGACTCGTCATGCGGTCTTTGGCGTTGTGCGAGTAACAAAGCGCCACAAGCAAGAGGAGTGAGGTCAGAGCGGCTGTCATTCCGCAGGTCCCGCTGCTGTTATTAAGTATTAATATCCCTGAATTCAGTTAATAAATGTCAAATTACAGGCTTTAGTTCTCTTTTAATACCACCTTTCCCCTGGAGTAATATTTAATATCAGAAGCAGGTGTTTATGTGCTTGCAGATTCAGCCTAACCTGCACAAACCATCACAAATAAGCGAGTTAACTCACAGCTGCCACATTACAAACAGAGACAACGGGTATTTTATGAAATCAGTGTATCAAAATGTACTTTTCAGTACTGCTAGGATAGAACATTTCTAATATAGAGAATTTTCACTCATTCATCTTCTACAGCTTTATCCGATCTTCCCTCGGGTCATGGGGAGTCTGTGACTATCTCATGTGACTTCAGGCATCAATGCAGGATACAACCTGTATGGGGTGCCAACCCATCACACACACACACACACACACACTCAAATTTACACACACATTCACACACTCACATTCACACACTATGGCCAATTTTCCAAGGTGCCAATCAAACTACCGTGCATGTTTTTCGATCAGAGGGAAATCGGAGAACCCGGAGAAAAACCCACCGAGGCACGGGCACATGCTAACTGCTAAACCACCATGCCCCCAAAATTAGAACGAATATATATATATTATATATATAGGTATTGATATATATACATATATATATATATATATATATATATAAGTTAGGGGTACCATATATTTCTATTGTCCATGCCTGTTTCATATTTAATTTATATTCTGTTGATTGATTTGAAAAACTATGTTTAAGATTTTAATTTTGGGTTATTTCTGACCATGACTTTTTCTATATATATATATATATATATATATTTTGGGTGAATTAATCATTCATCTTCTACCACTTTATTATCCGGGGAGTCTGTGTCTATCTCCAGGCGTCTATGGGTAATTAAGGTAGGATACACCCTGGATGGAATGCCAACCCATCGGAGGGCACAAAACATTCACACACACACATTCACATTCATACACACTAGGGACAATTTTTCCAAGGTGGCCAATCAACCTACCGTGCATGTTTTTGGACCGGGGAGGAAACCGGAGAACCCGGAGAAAAACCCCCTGAGGCACGGAGAGAACATGCAAACTCCACACACACATGGCCGAGACGGGAATCGAACCCGGACCCTGGCGGTGTGAGGCGCAGGCGCACGTGCTAACCACTAAGCCCCCTATATATATATATATATATATATATATATATATATATATATATATATATATATATATATATATATATATATATATATATACAGATTACAGATTATCATTAATATCTTTTAGAGCAAAGCAAGCGATGTTTGCATGCATTACGAGATAAATGTTCACATTTTGCTCTCTTAGCTTTGATATAAAAGAGATCAGACAGTGAAAAAAAAATGAAAGCTGCAAAACTTGCCTTCATCCAGATGTGGCTGATACAGCTGATAAGACATGACTTAATTTGACACAATATAGAAGATGTTACACAATGAATATCAGATGGAAAATCAAGCTGTGATGTCCATGAAAGACCCATGTGAAATGAATATAGAGTTTGACATATACATATAGACCTACAGCAGGTATGGGCAATGGTACGTAATGATTTACTAAAGAAATGTGTTGCCTTGAGAACAATGTGCTCTGTTATTCTTGAATGAAAGAGGTTTGAGGCCATTTGTCATAGATCGAACCGTTTCGCCAATCTCATGGATTGAATCATGGCTAATGATGATGACCCATGGCATAGCAGTGGACAAATCCATAAACGTCTATGCCAAAGCAAACTGATCTACCCTTCAAAATCTATATATGAGTTTGAGGACGATCTGGCAATAACAATAGGAGAAAATGTCCAAATCGTGCTATAAGAGATGCTTGTGATTATTATATATTTTATGAGGCAACAATTCCTCTGTAATCATCGCTAGATTCTTCACTTTTACTCGTCAAAAAGCCCACAGTCCCGCCTTCTTGTTTTTGCTGGTTCAGATTCATTCATTCATTCATTCATCTTCTACCTCTTTATCCGATCTTCACTCGGGTCACGGGGAGTCTGTGCCTATCTCAGGCGTCTATGGGTATTAAGGCAGGATGCACCCTGGATGGAATGCCAACCCATCGCAGGACACACACACACATTCACACACACATTCATACACTAGGGACAATTTTCCAAGGTGCCAATCAACCTACCGTGCATGTTTTTGGACCTGGGGGGGAAACCGGAGAACCCGGAGAAAAACCCCCTGAGACACGGGGAGAACATGCACAAACTCCACACACACATGGCCGAGATGGGAATCAAACCCGGACCCTGGAGGTGTGAGGCGAACGTGCTAACCACTAAACCACCGTGCCCCTTAATTTGACATCAGAGTAGATTAATTTAGTACACAGACACATGCTTCTTTAACAATTTAACAATTGCCCTTCGTTTTCCAAAATAACAAGCGACTTCAATTTTCGCTTCTTTTTTTCACTGCAGTGAAACTTGTTGAAATGTCTCTACAGATGAAAAGCATTGATTATCTTTCAAGGGGTAAGGAATGTTAAGCAGCAATTAAACATACCGCATTCGGAATTAAAAGCAGGGGAAATTATGATGATTATTTATGATATTATTTGATATTATTTAACTGAGTGAGAACATCCCCAAAACAGTAGATCTTGTGGGGTGATTCCAGTACGAGTGGTTAGGATCTACTAAGAGTGGCACAAAGAGGGACAATTGTTACTGTACGCATGGGTAGTAAAGGATAAACTGTCAATCCTACAAAAGAGATGATGTAAGACAATCTGCCGAAAAATTAAATATTCATACATATACGGCATTTGGCAGACGCCCTTATTCAGAGTGACTTACAACTAAGCAATTGAGGGTTAAGGGCCTTGCTCAAGGGCCCACTAAAACCGTGGCGGGGTTGAGTGGCGGAAAGTGTACTTTAACTTTGTTTAATTATAATTAATAAAAAAATATACATAAAAATATTGTTATTATTATTATTGCTTTATTTTTTTCTGAATGTTTCATTGTTGAAATGTTAGTTTAAAATGTTTGTATTTTTAAAGTGTATATACAACAGAATGTCGGCTAGAACTGCCAATCATAAAATATTTGATCCATGACGGTCTACATTGACCTACACAGGACTACAAGCATCCAGGATGTGACTCACTAAAGAACCATTTTGATAACACAATCTATTTTAAATGCTAGCAGCATCTTGGTGGCATTGGGATTTGAACCTGTGGTCTTTCGGATTAAAGGCCAAAGCCTTAACCAATAAGCTACCACCCCCCCACCCATTCTTGGATAGAAAGGTGAATGACCGTGTAGGGAAGGTTACTTTGGAAATGTAATAGGTTACAGATTACAAATGACCCTATTCAAAATGTAATAAGTAGTGTAACTTTTCATTTACATTATAAAAGTAAAGTAACTAGGGGCACGGTGGCTTAGTGGTTAGCACGTTCGCCTCACACCGCCAGGATCCGGGTTCGATTCCCGTCTCGGACATGTGTGTTTGGAGTTTGCATGTTCTCCCCGTGCCTCAGGGGTTTTTTCTCCGGGTTCTCCGGTTTCCTCCTGGTCCAAAAACATGCACGGTAGGTTGATTGGAACCTTGGAAAATTGCCCCTAGTGTATGAATGTGTGTGTGAATGTGAGTGTGTGTGCCCTGCGATGGGTTGGCATTCCGTCCAGGGTGTATCCTGCCTTAATGCCCATAGACGCCTGAGATAGGCACAGGCTCCCCGTGACCCGAGAAGATCGGATAAAGCGGTAGAAGATGAATGAATGAAAGCAAAGTAACTGATTACAATGAATTGCTTTTCGATTATTTTCATTTGTCCACTAGGTGGCACTCTGAAAATAAAGAGGCGATTGTTGGAATTTGTAACCTTCAACATTTTCTAAAGTAACTTTTTTCGCTGTGACTGTAACGGATTACTGATACTTTTATTTCGTATTTTATTTTATTTTTTAAATTACGTAACACCACTGTTACTGCCTTTTCACCAACACTGGTGAATGAACCTACAGTGCTTTCTTGCTTGCTATTTAGGGAACTGTACAGCTACTAAGTGCCCATGCTGACCTACTGTATGTTTACTACCAAAACAGCAATCAGAAATGGACCACAAAGTACTGGAAAAAGGCTTAGTCTAATGAATCACAATTTCCATTACATCATGTGGATGACTAGGTGTGTACATGACTTGCCGGAAAAGCGTGCAGGAAAGCGATGGCACCAGGATGCACCATGGGAAACGGGCAAGCTGGTGCAAGGCAGTGTAATGTTGTAGGCAAAGTATTACTGAAAAGCTAGCACTAACCAAAACACACAAATACACACAACAAGGCTATGGTATTCCCTAACGGTAATGGCCTGCTATATGGTGAATGGTGTGTAGGACCCAAAAGCAGAATGCACACAGAGTTAAAATAAAAGATTAAGCAATTGGGGCTGGCAGACGGAACAGAAAGCGAATGACAAAAAACAAATACACAAAACAGTCCAAAGATACAGATACAGGAGAACGGGGCAAGACAGGCAGCGCGAGACAGTGCGGGAAAAAGAATTCCAGCAGCAGCAAACAGAGGAGGATAATCTGGCAGCACGTCATGGGTTTTGATGTCCTTAAATACCTGTCGTCGAGGGAAAAGTGGCAAGATGGCCGCCAACCCGAAGTGAGCGAGGGAATAGTGGGAGATCCTGACCAATGGCCATTGTCAACAAGATAATCTATACTGTCACTATGCTCAATGTTTAAGGACTATTACAAAGATTTTGAGGTGTAGACTTCCCCAAAACATATCAAACTGTATCTTCCTGACCCAAGGAAGCCTTACATGGCAACATACAGATCAGATACCTTATCACAAGGGGCAAATAAGTTATGATATATTTTTCATTTATTTATTTATATATATATTCACTGAGAATAAAAATGTGATGCTCACACTACAGTATGTTCCCTTTCAGGGAATCTCGTCCAATCAGACGACAGTGATGTCACTCTTGGGCAACAGAACTACCTGGAAGTGGTGAGCATAAAAGCACATGAGATGGAGACTGCGTAATTTTCTGTGTTTCCGTAAGCGTTCTGTGTGATATTGTGTTGATTGTTTGTCTATTGTTCGTCTTTAGAAATGATCCCAAAGGCAAATATGTCCCAGATCTCCTCAAAGCAGATTTACAAGCCGTGTGCCCCTCCTTGCCCGAGATTACATGCACTCTGTGTAATCTATTTGCGAGTGGAGCATGGATGCTAAGTCAGCTCTTGAGTATATGTCTGTGCGCTCCAGGAGGGCACTTTTCGAGGAAAGTGCTTTTTCTGTTGTGCCTGAGGGCTCACGTCATGGGGTTTGCAAATGGAGCTAATGAAGATGGGCTTCACCTTTTATTCTTCTTCACCTACTAGTTCCTGTCCTGCCTCATTGGATGCAGAAGCACAACTTTTGGTTGTTTAATCTCTCCACAAGATGGACTTGGAACTTCTCCTATCGTCCCCTGAAAAGTTTAATGTGGATAATACAACCATGGATGAGCCTGTGCCTGAACCTATGGGAGTCTTATTGTAGATTTGCGTCTCCTGAGACCTATAAAAACTCAGATTCAAGCTCTTCAAGCTGGGTCAAATAGTCTCACTAATCCAGCCCGAGGCCTGGTTCATGACCATAGACCTAAACAACATCTACTTTCATATTACTATTCATCCTTCTCATCATACGTTCCTGAGGTACAATGTAGGGGGCAGAGTTTACCAATATCAGGTTCTTCTGTTTGGCCTTTCACTCTCAGCCAGAATCGTCACAAAGTGCTACATTATATTGATGACTGGCTAGAAGAGTGGCATCAAGATGCTGTCCTCACTCATGTGCAAACTCTGGGTTTAAGTCTAAACTCCTGTAAGCGTGTACTTTCTACATCTTAGAGAACCAGCGTCATGTGGGATTCCACCCTCATGCATGCCTCTTTTTCGCCTGCATGGATCAATATGATCCATACTTCAATCGGGAGAGTGAAACAAGGCCCAGCACTGACTGAAAAGCTGTGTCAGGGACTGCTGGGACTTATGGCCACAGTAGCCAATATTGTGCTGCTTGACCGTCTTGCTATGAGACCCCTACAGTGGTAGATGAGGAGCAAAGTGTTTTCTGCCAGTAGCAATCCACTCCACACTGTCAAGGTCATGAGGCAAATCCTGTATGTCTTGGCTAACTGGAAAGGCCCCATGTTCCTCTCCTGAGGCTCAGTGTTGGGACCTTATTGTCATGAGGTCACATTAATGGCGGATGCATCCCTCACGGTCTGGGGAGGGTTGATGAGTGGAAAAGCCAAAGTCTATGGAGTCTGCCCCATCCTGCATATAAACTCGAGCACTTTCTCCTGAGTTTTTTTCTTGTGTTTAGCTCCAGGTTGTTCTGGTTGCACCATAGAACCAGCCATTCCACCTCCTGTAGATATACATCTTGAGGGTAGCGTCATCTGCAAATTTCAGGAGTTTAACAAATGGGTCCTTTGATGTGCAGTTGTTGATATAGAGAGAGAACACAACACAACACAACAGTGGGGAGAGGACACAACCCTGATAGACCACCATGTACTCATATGCATGAACAATACATCACTGGTCACCTACATCATCCACCAGGGAGGTCTGAGTTCCTGTTGCCTGTGCAGGCTGGTCCACCAGATCCTCTTGGGGGCTTGAGGGAAACTCCAATCAATGTGAGTGCTGTATATCCCGGTACGGGAGAACAGGGTTGACACAGGGTCCGAGGCTCGGGTAATGCAGGCTCCACGTCAACACTGTCCCCTCTGGTTCCCTCTATACTCTTGGACTGATATAGTATAGCTTTGGCTGATGCTATGTCGATACGCCTTTCCCCTGGTAGCTCTACTCCCTGGAGTTCAAGAAAATGGTCACCAAGAGGAAGTCTCTCTCCTCCTTATACCACCTTGTTGCAAACCTGGTGGCCCTTCTATGTCAGCCTTCCAGGGAGATTCCTTTGCACCAACATCTCCCAAAACCCTGCCTTTCAAAAAGGTGGCTGGTACCATGCTTAACTCCAGAGTTCCTTCTACAAGGAAGTTGTATTCGGCTAATTCAGAGGCACTTGACCTCTGCTTGTTAAAAACTGCCCAGTTGGTACAGTACTGGAATTCTTGCAGGAACAGTTTGCCAAAGGGTTAACGACCTCTAGTTTGAAAGTTTACATGTTTGCCACATCAGCCATTCATGACCACCTCTGGGGTAAGAAGTCCTGGGATAAGAACCTTTTGGTGGCATGTTTGCTATGTGGTGCCCGGAGTTCCTGTCTGGAACTTGGCCATAGTACTTGAGTCCCTGAAGAAGCCGCCCTTCAAGTCAATATAAGATATGACGCAAAGGTTTCTTACTGGCCATCACATCCCTTAAAATGGTTGGTGAGTTGCAAACTTTCTCAGTGGGTCCTTTATACCAGGGCCAGAGTTTACCCCTAGCACTACCAATGCTTTTTTGCACCCGAAATTCCTCTACATTCCCAAGGTGCCCTATGTTCCATCAAGATACAGGAACAAATCAAGATACAGACACACATCAAGATATCATTATCCATTCGAGTCCCATAACCAGGAACTATCCCGGGTACATCCAGTCCGAGCTCTGGACACTTGCGTTCATAGAACGGCCCGATGCAGGAAATCGAACCAGCTCTTTGTAAGTTACGTCCATTTGTGAGCTCCTGCTAAAAAGCACATGCTGAGGAGATGGATTGTGGATGCCATTACTACGTCCTATGAGTCTTCTTGTCTGCCTGCACCTTTTTAGGGTCAGAGCCCACTAAAATCCAGCTGTGACAGACTCTAAGGCAGGTTTAACCATCTTGCTGACCTTTGTCAGGTCCTTTGATTTGGACCTTGTTGCCATTACTGGCACCTTTGTCCTTCGTTCCTAGCTGTGACAGTTCACACTGGGCAAGGATTGACCAGCATAGTTTTGTTGGACTGTCGCTCCCATAGCATTACCATCGAGTTCCTGAAAGGGAAGGACAAGGGGTTACTTATGTAACCCAAGAGTCACTGCGTCACCATGCCGGCACCCTTTCGGCACTTACTTCACTATCGAGGCTGACGCCGTCTCCGTCGCATGTGCTTTTATACTCAATACTTCTGGGTAGTGCCATCACCAAAAGTGACATTACTCCCATCTGATTGGACAAGATTTCAAACGTGGTTCAGAGCTGGTAGCAACTGGGTGTTTTCATAGCTTCATTGATGCAACATCTCATTCCTTCAGGGAACCTGGGTTACATACGTAACCTATTGACTGACTCTCTCAGCAGTTGAATATTAACTGTGTGTGAAATGACCAGGTTGGGGGAGATCGATCAGCTCACAGCAGTAGCTGTGGAAACTTGATTTGCTATCTGACTGAAAACAGCCTGATTTCTTCACCTGCCTCAGGTTAATGTTCTACTCGGTGGCATTGGACATAGGATGTTCAAAATGCCTAGGCATGCTTCCTGCTCCACTTCCACCCACACAGCCGGGGAACATTAAACCTCCTGTAGTGTTCACTAGCTGTCTCACATTAACACTAACATTTAGTTTAAAATCGCCAATAAATGACGTCCACTGCAGTGAGCTCTGACATAAACAACATCCGTCTCTTGCTACAACCTTCGGATTGGAAGGAAAAGAGCAAATAAGATTTATGCAGCACAGAAGGAGGGTGTGATAAGTATCTGTAAAACAAATGCATTTCCTTCGCCATTTAATTCCCTGTTTACCTTACCATAAGAGAGGATATTCCACAATATTCCATAAGATATACCATAAGATAAAATAGTTTTAGCTTTATATCTGATTTTTAAACTCATATTAAGTTTTCCTCACAAAAAATTATAGCATATAAAAATATAACATTTTTGTTAATTAACTTTCTGTTATGGTGGCTTAGTGGTTAGCACGTTCGCCTCACACCGCCAGGGTTCCGGGTTCGATTCCCGTCTCGGCCATGTGTGTGTGGAGTTTGCATGTTCTCCAGGGCCTCAGGGGGTTTTTCTCCGGGTTCTCTGGTTTCCTCCCGGTCCAAAAACATGCACGGTAGGTTGATTGGCACCTTGGAAAATTGTCCCTAGTGTATGAATGTGTGTGTGTGTGTCCTGTGATGGGTTTGCATTCCATCCAGGGTGTATCCTGCCTTAATGCCCATAGACACCTGAGATAGGCACAGACTCCCCGTCACCCGAGGGAAGATCGGATAAAGCGGTAGAAGATGAATGAATGAACTTGCTTTTATAATTTTTTCTACTTTCAGTATGTGGTACGTCACTAATTTTGAATGAACACTTACTACATAATATATTAACACATCTATTTAAATCTTTGAATTCGACGTTAAGATTAATGCTTTGTTGCTCTCTAGGTGAAAAATGCTCTCTAATGCACAATAAAACAGCAGTCATTATTCAGAAATCCAGTTACAATCATACTGTAGCTCAGAAGTCCTCGTTTGCACATTGAAGCAGTGAAAGTGGCCCTTAAGGTTAATTCATGAATATTTAAAGTTGACCCCCCCATCCCATTTACAAGATGCTTATCAGGTAACTACCTGACTAAATCAAATACTGGACCAACTACATCCACCCAAAGCCATAGCAATCCCCTCCCCTGTATCTGAGAACGTCCTGTAATCCATTTTTAATTTTGTATCGGTCCGCAGTGCATACAAGACACTTACCACGCACGAGCTGGGAGTCGATCAATAATAACAGCCAAATGTCAACGTCATCCCCATAGCGGAAAGCTTAGTGTAAAAAAAACAAAAACAAATCACATGATCGTTAGGCATCAATGTTGCTTGCTGTGCTCCTTCTTCTTCTTAATTGCTACCTAAATGCCTGTTTTAACGATAATGTCTTTGAGAGGTCCTCAGAGAGAGAGCGGGTAAGGGCTGTGCAATAAATTGTTTGTTAATCAGCAGGGCAAAGCAGGTTCTGGGGTCATAATATACAGCATGAAAACCAGTGCTGTTATAAAGTCACAGAGATTCTTCAGCCTGACATTGGTATCAAAATGTCACATGACTCTTACATGTCCGTCTCTTTTCCGGGGAAACTCATGTGCCTTTACATAGTTGTTAGATATCCTTATAGACGTTTTTTTTTTTTTTTATATATATATATACATTGCATATGAAACGGTCCTGAAAAAGCAGGTCTCCGAAGACGTAACAACGCTCACAGATTATGAGAAATATGAAACCGACACCAGTGATGGTTTTGGATGGAAAAATGCACCTTTATTACTGTAAATACTGGCATGAATAGAGTTTAAATTTAGTGTTTGGTTTGTTTTGCAACCAAGTTCTTAACCAAGATGTCTGATTAGAAGGTCGTTGGTTTAAATCGCAGCAGTGCCAAGACACCGCTGCTGGGCCATTGAGAACGGCTCTTAAACCTCAAATACTCAGTAGGGTTTTTTTTTATATTAGATAAATGTAATCGATTTACATAAAATCATCTGCCATAAACCATAAATATGGGGGGCACGGTGGTTTAGTGGTTAGCACGTTTGCCTCACACCTCAAAGGTCCGGGTTCGATTCCCGTCTCGGCCATGTGTGTGTGTGGAGTTTGTGCATGTTCTCCCCGTGCCTCAGGGGGTTTTTCTCCGAGTTCTCCGGTTTCCTCCCCCGGTCCAAAAAACATGCACGGTAGGTTGACTGGCACCTTGGAAAATTGTCCCTTGTGTATGAGTGTGTGTGTGTGTCCTGTGATGGGTTGCCATTCCATCCAGGGTGTATCCTGCCTTAATGCCCATAGACGCCTGAGATAGGCACAGACTCCCCGTGACCCGAGGGAAGATCGGATAAAGCGGTAGAAGATGAATGAATGAATGAATACCATTAATGTAAAATTGTATCATTAATACTGGGAGATTTATCTCACTATCGTACTTAGGAGATCATTCACTGCAGGCCTGTCACTATTAAAGCAGCCAGTTTATCATGTCAATTAAACTATTATAGGTTGCTGCATCTCTTTTCACTCATTCTCTAGCAACCGTGCATCCTCTTTTTTTTATATTTGATATTTATATTATATATTTTTTACACAAAAAAAGAGTGCTATTTGGTGCATTTTGTCAATCATACTGTTCTCCCCCAGGTAACAAAAACAATGCTGTTACCAGCCCTGTCTAGTAGCTAGTTAACTTACTAAAAACCTCGCTATAGTTTAGATTTCTTATCGCCAATATGATTGGAATAAAACCTGTTTTGTGGATCAGAATGTGGATCAGCATGACTGGTGTATTCAATGGCAACAAAATCAATGGCCTACATAAACTGTTATATAAACAGCAGTTAGGCCACACAGAGATGAGAGTAATAACAGTCATTTTCCAGAGTCATTTTATTATAAGCCACAAGGGATTTCAGTGGACATCAGTATCTGGAATAGTAAAAATATTCATTCATTCATTCATCTTCTACTGCTATTATCCGATCTTCACTCGGGTCACGGGGAGTCTGTGTCTATCTCAGGCGTCTATGGGCATTAAGGCAGGATACACCCTGGATGGAATGTCAACCAATCGCAGGACACACACACCCACACTCACATTCACACACTAGGGACAATTTTCCAAGGTGCCAATCAACCTACCGTGCATGTTTTTGGACCGGGGAGGAAACGGGAGAACCCGGAGAAAAACCCCTTGAGGCACGGGGAGAACATGCAAACTCCATACACACATGGCTGAGACGGGAATCGAACCCGGACCCTGGCGGTGTGAGGCGAACGTGCTAACCACTAAGCCAGCGTGCCCCCTAGTAACAATATAAGGATATATATATATATATATATATATATATATATATATATATATATATATATATATATATATATATATATATATATATAAAGGTATAAATCATTAAACAACACTTCTGAATTGAACTGATGTCTCTGTTCATTTATGCTATTCAATAACTGAACAAAGTGGATCTGAAATTGTCTTATTCGTTCTCAGTGCAGAACTCATTTCGATCGCATGTGACTTTCTATGGTTCTATTTTCTATGGTACATTTCTGCATGAACTCTATGATATGTGTTTTCAATACACTTGAACACAGGCTAGAACATATCAGCAGTCTGTGCCTCTTCTTTATAGCGTTGATATGTATTAGGGAGAAATCGGTATGAGTGCCCCCTCTAGTGGTGACAAATATTCTTCACCCTTCACATGTAAACTTTTAGTAGTTAGATGTATAACATTAATTAGGAAGCTACTAAATTACAAAACATTCATTCATTCATTCATTCATTCATCTTCTACCGCTTTATCCGATCTTCCCTCGGGTCACGGGGAGCCTGTGCCTATCTCAGGCGTCTATGGGCATTAAGGCAGGACACACCCTGGATGGAATGCCAACCCATCGCAGGACACACACACACACACACACACACACACAACACACACACACACACACACATTCATACACTAACCGACAATTTTCCAAGGTGCCAATCAACCTACTGTGCATGTTACACCCTGGATGGAATGCCATGTTACACCCTGGATGGAATGCCAACCCATCGCAGGGCACACACACACACACACATTCATACACTAAGGACAATTTTCCAAGGTGCCAATCAACCTACCGTGCATGTTTTTGGACCGGGGGAGGAAACCGGAGAACCCGGAGAAAAATCCCCTGAGGCATGGGGAGAACATGCAAACTCCACACACACATGGCCGAGACGGGAATCGAACCCGGATAATGGCGGTGTGAGGCGAACGTGCTAACCACTAAAACACCATGCCCCAAAATTACAAAACAGAGAATTTTAAATAAATGCAAAATTAAAAAATGCTTTAAAAACCAAAGTTAAATCTATTGTTACATTTAATTGAATGTTCAATGATAAACATATTGCATAACACATGCATGTATTTTAAAGTTTGAAACATTTAATTTCCTCCTGCACACTGGTATATTAGTAATTGTTTGAACAGTCAAATTTAGTTAGAAAAAACAAACAATTATTTTATAAGTGCTGTCAAAGCTAACGCGTTAACGCAAATGTACTTTATCTGCAATAATTTTATCAATGCGCAATTAATGCAGTGTGCATAACACACTGGAGATAGATGTGTTTGATTAACGAATAAACACACAGCAACGCGCAACCACTCACGTTTCCTAAATTCCCCCGAATTATGCCTACTAGCTGCGCATGTCACAACAGATATGAGCTCCTCACTAAACGTATCACTGGTTTATATGAAAAGCAACCAAAACCAGAACAGAATTCTTAAAGGAGCCACGTACCGTATTTAAACAACTTATTAAAAAAAACCACTAAAATCTTTATATAGAAATGAATAAGAAATGAATGAATTAACAAGAAATTTATATTAAAATGATCATTTCCAGAGGGGAAATAAATATAAAAGAATCCATTATTTTATTAAAGGGAATGATTTTGAACGAAATGTTTATTTTTATTACACTTACTATGACAATCAGTTAGAGTGTTAAAAGCATGAAACGTATTCATTTATGGTACATTGTGAACAGAAAAATATGCAATTGTCGATTATCTAATATCTATTGACAGCCTTAATATTTCTACCATATAAAATGATGAATGATTTACAAGCAGTATTTGGTGTTGGGCGGGGTTCTGTTCGCAAAGGCACTGTAATTTAATTACATGTTTTTGTTCTCAGTAACTGTAATGATATACTATTCCTTTTATTTTGTAATTAAATTACCAAATTTTTTGTTACCTGTAACTAGTTACTCCCCTGCATATAGGCCTATATATAGATATATATATATATATATATATATTATATATATATATAGATATATATATATATATATATATATATATATATATATATATATATTATATGCTGGGACTCCTGAATCACCATTAATCAGCCTATATATATATATATATATATATATATATATAATATATATATATATATATATATATATATATATATATATATATATATATATATAGGCTGGATTAATGTTGATTCAGGAGTCTTCCGGATAACAAACAGAACCTTTGTTATATTTCCACAGGAATTCATGGATGATTATAATTGCCAGATTGGTGTTTTTTGGTCCTTAAATTGGGCACATCAGTAAAACAAATGTTTAGCGATTTTGGAGTTGATTTTTTAAAAAGATATTTAAGTAAAAGATCAATTCTGATGAACTGGTGGGAATATTTTTAATGAGGTGTCGGCTAAAAGAAGCATGTACACACGCGTCCACAGCTGGCTTTATGTCAGCAAATGGGTTATATTATTATCTTATTTATAGAGCAGTTCATAACACCAAGTATCTCTGTGTGCTAAAAAAAAACATTCTCCTTGAGATTCCGTGTTCAACTGCACTGTATACCATTGGAGCGACAACAAAAAAAGTGAAGGATAAGGGATGAGCTTTTAATCTAGTCAATGATGTGCAGTAATGTGAACCGAACAAACAAGCCACTAATAAGCTTACAACATTCATTCATTTCATTCATCTTCTAGCGCTTTATCCCATCTTCCCTCGGGTCACGTGGAGTCTGTGCCTATCTCAGGCGTCTATGGGCATTAAGGCAGGATACACCCTGGATGGAATGCCAACCCATCGCAGGACACACACACACACACATTCATACACTAGGGACAATTTTCCAAGGTGCCAATCAACCTACCGGGCATGTTTTTGGACCGGGAGGAGGAAACCGGAGAACCCGGAGACAAACCTCCTTGAGGCACGGGGAGAACATGCACAAACTCCACACACGCATGGCCGAGACGGGAATCGAACCCAGGCCCTGGCGGTGTGAGGCGAACGTGTTAACCACTAAGCGACTGTGCCCCTTAAGCTTACAACATCGGTTCCTAAATAAATAAATTTAAAGTACAGAACACAACAACAGCATCTTTTATTCATAGCCAGAGCGACATTGATTTTTCCTCCTAGGCTGAATACCTTAATTCCATGCATTAGTCTGAAAACATGAAGCACGCTGAACATGGTTTTACAGCAGCACGGCTTCCATCGGTGTCAAAGCTCTCTAGTCCTGCAGCACAAACAGCTGTTTGTTTAAAGTGAAAGTCTGGCTAGAAATCTACATAATGTAGGTAATTAAGCAAACAATAAATAACAAAGCCCCTGGAGATGACGTAAAAGAAGTAGCATTTCTGTTACCCCGAAGTTGCTCATTTTCATTTAGTATTTTCATTTCTTAAAGAAAGGATTTCCATGTATTAAGGAATGACATCCTTTATTTTTTTAACCTTATATATACGCAGTTGCATTTCCTGGCTGTAGCACATCCATACAAACAGGCTACAGCAGGGGTCACCAACGTGGTGTCGCCCCCCCAAGGACCACATGAGTAGCTCTCAGGTCCTGTTATAAAATCTCATCAGT
>JACRUU010000024.1:13394071-13396571 GCA_030449085.1 Kryptopterus vitreolus
CACCGTTTATGTCCTTGTGTTATTAAGATCCACCGCGCCGAGGTGAGTAAAGTTTTTTGTACAAAATTCCCTGCAGTTCTCATTGCACAAGACACTTTGTTTTTGGGGACTGAATTACTGTGCATTACAGTAATGATGCCCGACTTTACCAGAAAACGTAAAAAAGTGCAACAGTTAATAAATACTTTTATTAGTATTTTATGGAATGTTAATCTTATTGTTCAAAATACATGCCACACCATATTATCCATGTCGCAAGATTTGTCACTTTAAAACATGCTCTTGCTCTTTAATATATATATATATATATATATATATATATAGATATATACTATATATATATATATATATATATATATATATATATATATATATATATATATATATATATAAGTATGTGTGTGTGTGTGTGTGTGTGTATGTGTGTGTGTGTGTGTAAGTGTATATATATCTATATATATATATATATATATATATATATATATATCACACACACACACACACACACACCTATGTATAATGTATATACACAGACACTGAAAGCCAGTTTGTTCACTAAGTTAAATAGAATAAATAGATGTTTTCAAATAAACAAAGGAAACAGTTTATTACAATCTATATCCATTTGTATATTTTGGTAATCATTTTAATTTTATTTTATAATTGTATTTTTTTATAATTATTTTATAATTTTATTTCATATAAAATATAGTAATATTTTATAAACATTGCCTAAACATTGTATATTTGGTAATAATTGAAACAAATAAAACATTGTAATCTTTTATAAACATTGTCTAAACATTGTGTGTAAGTTAAATGTTTCATTCAAGCAAATACAAATTGTTTATTATTATTGTTGTTGTTGTTGCTCAAGCATACTTTAAGAAAACACACTTTGAAATATGAAATATTGTACAAATGTAAATGAATGCACTTAGACTTAACAGAAAAAGTAAACATAAACCAAAAAAATGTGTTCATAATGTCAAACAGTTAATAAAATATATATTATTTTAATGTAAATGTAATATATTTTCTGTAATCAGGTATATTATAGCAGGCCCCTTGAGTAAATGTTGTGTATAAAAATATCTTCACAGAAAACCCTACAATACCAATACATTTCATTACTGAAGCCACATTAAAATATGGCGTGTAATAACTTGTTACTATAGAAACAGTAATGTATTAGAATGACCACAATAACATATAAACCTGTGATATAGAAACAAGCACAATTCAGCAGCACTGTTGTATATCTTATATAGTCATTCAGTTTAATAATGACTTATTAAGAATAATTCCATGTGTCTTTAATGTATTCTTCTTTCTTATTAATAATATTTTCAGTGCACATTGTTAAAAACTTGTGTTCTAAGAAGGTCCGTAGTTGATCTGTTATAAATCTTTGTGAAGGCTGAGTTTGGTTGTGAACGTGTGAACGTTTATTGTGTGTACGATTTTAGAATTATTCGCCTCGTTTTGTGTTTAAATCTCTATTTATGGCCCGATAAACACACGCACTTGAAGCAATAATTCAAAGTGAAATGTACACACTTGTCCCCTTTATCGCAAATGTAGTCGATCAGCCGAGACATGTTTGGTGTGTGAAGTTTACTTCTGTAGTTATGCGCTGGAGCTATGATGCTAATAAGGGAAGGTTATGACTAGCACATTTGTCTGTGATGTGGCATCTGAATCTTGTATGACACACTGTGGCATATCGCCACATCCAATGGCGTCGCTAGGAATTCGTTTTAGGTGAGGGGGGGTGGGGGGTTGAGGAAACGTACATTGCATTAATAAGGGCACAATTGAGCAATTGATGTTGACAAGTGCGACATGCCGCGGCTTTTTGGTTGGATTCCAATAGCAGCCATGGCATACCTTTTATTCATTCATTCATTCATCTTCTACCCCGCTTTAAAAAAAATCCGATCTTCACTCGGGTCACGGGGAGTCTGTGTCTATCTCAGGCGTCTATAGGCATTAAGGCAGGATACACCCTGGATGGAATGCCAACCCATCGCAGGGCACACACACACACACATCCACACACACATTCATACACTAGGGACAATTTTCCAAGGTGCCAATCACCCTACCGTGCATGTTTTTGATATCGACTGGATACAAGTCTTGCTTTATTAATAGCATTGCCATAAAATACCTTTACGAAGTTCCCTTGACAGCCACAATGCCTTTTCCATGTCCTAAGCTTGTTAATGAATTTGTTGTTACATTTAATTATATGTTTACCGATAAACATATTTCACAACACACTGATTTTCTTTTAAAATCAACTCTTTTTTTTCACTTCTAGTATCATTAAGTATGTAATACACATACTGCAAGAATGAATAATATATATATGAAATACTCAGCGCTGGATGTCTGATATGTGAAACACACAGTAATATAATTTATATCTATAGACATGGACAAGGGGGCACGGTGGCATAGTGGTTAGCACGTTCGCCTCACAACGCCAGGGTCC
>JACRUU010000024.1:13399071-13414071 GCA_030449085.1 Kryptopterus vitreolus
TACGCCTTTGCTGCGGGGTCTGTTGCACAAAATGCTCATGTCTGTCCATATTGAAGCGAGAAGAAAAATATGATTTATCTGTCCTGGTAATATTTTTTTTATATACATTTAAATAATATTATCTTTTTTCTTTTACCCTTTTCCCTGTGCTTTATTGAGTTAATGCAGCCTGACATTCAAATTGATCCTTTTAATTGGTTCCATGGATGATTATTTATTTATTCTTCATTCATTCATTCATTCATTCATCTTCTACCCACTCTACCCAAACCCCTCTTCATATCTATCCTTACCACCCTACCGCCTATCTACCCTCTAAACTCGAAAACGACTTATCCGTCATTCCCCCCCCTCGGGTCACGGGGAGTCCGTGCCTATCTCAGGCGTCTATGGGCATTAAGGCATGGATACACCCTGGATGGAATGCCAACACATCGCAGGACATCACACACACACACACACACACACACCACACACACACACACACACACATCACACACACACCATTTCAGGCATACACTAGGGACAATTTTCCAAGGTGCCAATCAACCTACCGTGCATGTTTTTGGACCGGGGGAGGAAACCGGAGAACCCGTAGAAAAAACCCCTGAGGCACGGGGAGAACATGCACAAACTCCACACACACATGGCCGAGACGGGAATCGAACCCGGACCCTGGCGGTGTGAGGCAAACGTGCTAACCACTAAGTCACCATGCCTCTATGTTGATTTATTTATTTATTATTTTTTCCACACACAGCTGTTCATCCACAAGTCAGGTTTTTGGCATTGTGTCCATGTTCCGCTAAGACGCCAAGCTCCTTCAGCCTATTATTACATCTTGATCTGTCACTGATGATTAACGGAGATGACACACCTGCCCACTTGCTAAATTATTGATATGTTTTTGCAGTTCATGGAGAGAACAGTTCATGCTAGCTTGTCACCTTGCCAGATAAATAATGCAGGAGTAATTCATATATTACTGTAAGAGAGTAAGGGATTTGTGTTTATTCCCCCCCCCCAAAAAATACGCAATAATTCTGTCTGGTAGACAAAGCAACATTGAAGCTGCTCATGTTGGTTTTAACTAAGATTTAGAGTTATACTGATGAATAATGCAATGATAGTTAAGAAAATTAACTATCCTATTAAGGAGCGTAATCAATAACAAGTCGTTGATATTGTAGAGTGATTCATTCATTCATCTTCTAGCGCTTTATCCGATCTTCCCTCGGGTCACGGGGAGTCTGTGTCTATCTCAGGCGTCTACGGGCATTAAGGCAGGATACACCCTGGATGGAATGCCAACCCATCGCAGGACACACACACACACACTTCATACACACATTCATACACTAGGGACAATTTTCCAAGGTGCCAATCAACCTAACCGTGCATGTTTTTGGACCGGGGGGAAACCGGAGAACCCGGAGAAAAACCCCCTGAGACACTGGGAGAACATGCACAAACTCCACACACACATGGCCGAGACGGGAATCGAACCCGGACCCTGGTGGTGTGAGGCGAACGTGCTAAACACTAAACCACCGTGCCCCCTAGTGATTGATTTGTCAATTCAATTAACAATTAATTTGTTTAGAATATGTTAAGACGGACACATCCCAGCACAATGATCGATGATTAATGCTATGCCCGCAAAACAAGTAAGATCCTGTTAAACGCTTATGTTATAGCAGCTATAAAGTGTCGTTCGCTCACATTCACTTGACATAAAAATGTAGTTTAAAACTCTCAGTCATAAAAATAAATAAATAAATAAATAAATAGACACATTCCGGGGGCACGGTGGTTTAGTAGGTTAGCACGTTCGCCTCACACCACCACGATCCGGGTTCGAGTCCCGTCTCGGCCATGTGTGTGTGGAGTTTGCGCATGTTCTCCCCGTGCCTCAGGGTTTTTTTCTCCGGGTTCTCCGGTTTCCTCCCCCGGCCCCGGTCCCAAAAACATGCACGGTAGGTTGATTGGCACCTTAGAAAATTGTCCCTAGTGTATGAATGTGTGTGTGTGTGTGTGTGTGTGTGTGTCCTGCGATGGGTTGGCATTCCATCCAGGGTGTATCCTGCCTTAATGCCCATAGACGCCTGAGATAGACACAGACTCCCCGTGACCCGAGGGAAGATCGGATAAAAGCGGTAGAAGATGAATGAATGAATGAATGAAAAACATTCCACCACCTTACAGATTTATAGAAGAAATCGCTGGATGAGTTCATGGACACAACCAGCGAGTATCTATTTTAAAATCCTTCCCCTCGAGTGAAGAAACCGTGCTTCCCAGTTATAAGAGAGCATGGTAAAAAAAAAAAAAAGGTTCTGCGACGTGGGTTGTTTTATGACCGGCGTTCTACTATTTATAGTGCACTACATCTAAAGTCCTTTTATTAAAGTCTGTTCTGTTTTTTTTTTATAATAATAATGTAATAATAATAATAATAATGTGCCATTTTTGGCTACAATAATGCTGAATGTAATCTATATTAGTACTGCATGTCACCTGTGTCTTTGTATGAAATCGGTGGGACAAGACAACATTAATAATCACAATAATAATGCGTTATTTTTAAAAACCGATAAGCTTTTTAAAACCTAATCTTGTTAATGAATTTGTTGTTACATTTAATTATATGTTTAACGATAAACACTCTGATTTTCTTCTACTTTTTTTCCCTTCTGCTTCAATTCACTTCTAGTATCATTCATTCATTCATTCATTCATTTTCTACCGCTTTATCCGATCTTCCCTCGGGTCACGGGGAGTCTGTGTCTATCTCAGGCGTCTATGGGCATTAAGGCAGGATACACCCTGGATTTAATGCCAACCCATCGCAGGGCACACACACTCACACATTCACACACACATTCATACACTAGGGACAATTTTCCAAGGTGCCAATCAACCTACCGTGAATGTTTTTGGACCGGGAGGAAACCGGAGAACCCAGAGAAAAACCCCCTGAGGCACATGCAAACTCCGCACACACATGACCGAGACAGGAATCGAACCCGGATCCTCGCGGTGTGAGGCGAACGTGCTAACCACTACGCCACCGTGCCCCACACTTCTAGTATCATTAAGTATGTAATACACATACTGCAAGAATTAATAATATATATATATATAATACTCAGCGCTGGATGTCTGATATGTGAAACACACAGTAATATAATATAATATCTATAAACATGGACAAATTGACCACTTTTCATTCTCGAGGACACGAAACTCTACACACCCGCATCAAGTTGGGATAAAGGGTGGGACGTAATAGTATGTAAGATGATGGTTTCAGTGATAAACAGCTCAAAGACACCTCAGATAGGCTCCCCACGACACGAGAGAGGAAGACAATTAATGTGGTGTTTTAAATGCACCTTGCTGTTAAAAAAAAAAACAACAATTTTAGCAAGCATTTGGCATGAAAAAGAAACAAAACATATCAGGTTGTAGCCGGTGATATGCAGTGAAGTCAAGGGTGGGTGAAGCACTGGATGCACACAATTTACACATTCATTCATTCATTCATCTTCTACCGCTTTTATCCGATCTTCCTCGGGTCACGGGGAGTCTGTGTCTATCTCAGGCGTCTATGGGCATTAAGGCAGGATACACCCTGGATGGAATGCCAACCCATCGCAGGACACACACACTCATACACACATTCACATTCATACAATTTTCCAAGGTCCCAATCAATCCTACCGTGCATGTTTTTGGACCGGTGAGGAAACCGGAGAACCCGGAGAAAAACCCCCTGAGGCACGGGGAGAACATGCACAAACTCCACACACACACACACGCATGGCTGAGACGGGAATCGAACCCGGACCCTGGCGGTGTGAGGCGAACGTGCTAACCACTAAACCACCGTTGGCTGTTCAGTTTTGGTTAGTGGTTTGGCTATTCAATGTTATCAGGGCTCATATCATTGTGACAAATTTTTCATTACAGGTTTATTGATAGAAAGCTGAGAACATGCTGCGAGTTGTGAGGATATAAAATTCACATAGCCTCGAACAAAGTCAATTTCATCCCAGGGGAATGCTATAGGATATGGACTTGCAAATGTTTATACTAACAGCCAGTCAACAACATACAGTCTTCCAGCATATCAGTTTTTGACATAGAATTTGTTCAATTGTGTCCTGAAATCAATATTTTTCTTATTATCCAATTCCTTTGTAAGAAGTATTTATCTTAATAATCCCTCGTTACAATCCATACATTAGATCATGTAATACAAGTGCATTTATTTTCAACCCAAATATTATTTATTTATTTTTCCCTGGTAACAATCATTAACAAACAAATCCAGTTAATTGCCTTAAATGATTCCTCCGGCTGTCATGTGCGCTCCATAGAGTTATTGAGTTCCTTAAGTGCCCGTTAGACTGGTTCTTCAGTTACATTTTTGTGGACATTGGTTTGCGGATCATCACACCGGACCACCACACCCCTATGCGTGGGTCTGGTTGTTACCACAACATTCGTAGCATACAGTTTGTTAATAGATTTTTTTTTTCTGCACTGGAACTAAGCCCAAGTAGTATGACAATGACCCTGTGGTATAAGAAAACATGGCTTGCCTAACCCTAGAATAACGACAAACAGAGTTGAAATCTTAAATAGGATTAAAATTGCATGACTGGGATAAATAGGTGAGACAAATACCACTATAGCCTATTGTATAGTTTCTGATTCCTTTATGACATGAAGGTTGGCATTCCATCCAGGGTGTATCCTGTCTTAATGTCTTAACTCCTGAGATGCACAGGCTCCCCGTGACCCGAGGGAAGATCGCATAATGCGAATGAATGAATGAATATATATATATACTCTCTCTCTCTCCCCTCTCGCTCTCTCTCTCTCTCTCTCTCTCTCTCTCTATCTCTATCTATATATATATATATATACTCTCAGGTATTTGTCGAGCAGGGGTTCGGGGGTTAGTGGTTGGGTGGTTGGTGGGGGGTTCGGGCGGCGTCTTGGGCGTGTTTTCAAAAGTAACTGTAACTTATTTAGACGTTTTTTTTTTCGTAGCAACTGTAACGAATTACTGTTACTTTTATTTTGCAATTAAATTTTGTAACTATATACATATTCTTCATATAAGCTTTTGCTAAACACACTGCTTAACATCGTACCATCGAATTATACGCTCAGACCTACTGAGTTGTTTTGTTCTTTTGTTTTTGACATCTGCCCTCCTTTCCCTACTTCCCCTTTTTTCTTTTGCCAAATGAAAATAAAAGCACTCTCAGGGATTGCATGAGCTCGCTTGTAATGCGGCCTCATGAGAGAAAGAAAAGCTCAGGAAAGAGTCTTGCTTGGAATTGGTCTTCTGCCTCCAAATGCATTTCTAGGGATTATTGATTTAGTTCCAGAAAAAAAAGGCCCTATTTTTTTTTCCCGCCTCAAGAACAGCAGTTGTTTACTACGGTGTTAAACCATGCTTGATCCTTTTTAGTGTGGGCATGAATAGGAAGCGGCCAGGTGAGACAGCAGACAGCACCAGAAGTCCCAGAGCACCATGTCCATGTGGGTTTTTTCTTTTTTTTTATTCTGAGTAATCTTTCAAAACCGCATATAGGCTAATTTCCATTCATCTTCTACCTACCGCTATATCCGATCTTCCCTCGGGTCACGGGGAGTCTGTGCCTATCTCAGGCGTCTATGGGCATTAAGGCAGGATACACCCTGGATGGAATGCCAACCCATCGCAGGACACACACACTCACATTCACACACACATTCATACACTAGGGACAATTTTCCAAGGTGCCAATCAACCTACCGTGCATGTTTTTGGACCGGGAGGAAACCGGAGAACCCGGAGAAAAACCCCCTGAGGCACGGGGAGAACATGCAAACTCCACACACACATGGCCGAGATGGGAATCGAACCCGGACCCTGGCGGTGTGAGGCGAACGTGCTAACCACTAAGCATATAGGCTAATTATCTGTTCTAAATGAACTTTTTGTAGGAAAAGGTTTTTTAATCCACACTCATGCAGAACCATCACAAACCTATGTAGCAAGAGGAGAAATAAGATTCCACCCTTACCATAGAAGGTTTGCTCTTTCAGATGCTCGCCCCAGATAATAAGGTGAAGGATTTTCTGTTGTGCCACGCAGAAGCCTAAATTCCTATTTGGGGAAATGTGATGATTAAGGCATGCATGATTCGGGAGGTTTTAAGCATGTACATTTATACAGATTATCATACTGGTATATGGGCACGGTGGTTTAGTGGTTAGCACGTTCGCCTCACACCGCCAGGATCCCTGTTCGATTCCCGTCTCGGTCATGTGTGTGTGGAGTTTGCATGTTCTCCCCATGCCTCATGGGGTTTTTCTCCGGGTTCTCCGGTTTCCTCCCCCGGTCCAAAAACATGTACGGTAGGTTGATTGGCACCTTGGAAAATTGTCCCTAGTGTATGAATGTGTGACTCCCTGTGACCCGAGGGAAGATCGGATAAAGCGGTATAAGAAGATGAATGAATGAATCATACTGGTTTGACCAGTAAGAAAGGACGACTGTTGAAACAAAGTGGCATCATTGAGAAGAAAGGTTTCACAACTTTTGGTACTGTTGTGTAAATACTACAGTGTGTGTGTGTGTGTGTGTGTGTGTGTGTGTGTGTGTGTGTGTGTGTGTGTGTGTGACTATCGTCATTCTTCATTACTTTTCAACCTTCATGTGATTGACAGCTGAAAAAAAAACCCCACCTAGTACGTTACACCCTTTACACTGCTGATGAAGTGTGCGCCTGTATTTCTTAAGTAGGTCAAAACCGAAACTTGTATTAATGCAGCACTGACCTCCTTATTCTGTCCTCCTTCATTTTTCTTCTCACAAACATTTAGTCATTGAATTGCCCTTATCATTAATATCAATTATAGCAACCTGTGTATTCATATTTCTATTAATCTGATTTCTAATTAACTCCAGGGGAGAAAAAGTGAGGGACCAAACATCCACACCTGATTTAACGTAAGTGATAACCGGAGTATTATTAGTATGAACATGTGAAAATCTTCTTGGACGAACTGATGATGCAATTGACAGTTTATTTTATGTGTAATATATATAAATATAAATAAAAATATAAGCATGTATATTTTGTGATGTGTATTTGTGCCAGTACTCTCACTTTGGACTGTCCGAACAGAAGTGAGTTTTGTGACGTGAGAAATTGAGCTGGTGTATTTGCAGAGTTGCGCTGCAGTGTTTAGTGTGGAGGAATCCCATAGGACTGTCTCCATGCAGATGACCAGTGATGGCCACGACGTCCGACCCCACAGAAGAGTGAGAAGATATATATTAATATATATCTATATAATCTATCTAATCTATATATATATATATATAATATATATATATATATATATATATATATATATATATATATTTATAATATTCAGTGCATCCACTCAAAATTTAGCTACCTAAATTTCCCTGAATTACACCTACTAGCTGCGCATTCACAACAGTATGATCTCCTCACTATATTAGCGTATGGTAATATACGCTAATATAGTGAGGAGATCATACTGTTGTACATACTGTATGGTACTTTACGGAAGTGCATCGCATTCCCAAATCCGTATTACAGAATAAAGCACATTTTTCTTTTGGGAATGCAATGCTCTTCTGTATAACCTAAACACCGTATCACCAGTTTATATGGAAAAGCAAGCAAAACCGGAACAGAATTCTTAAAGGAGCCACGTCCCATATTTTACACTTAAAACAACCACTAAACCATGTAACACTGAAATAAACAAGAAATTAATATTGAAAGAATGATTTCCAGAGTAAAATAAATATGAAATAATCAATCATTTTATTACAGGGAGATATTTGTAAAGAAATGTGTATAATTATAACATCTGTTACAGTTCGTTACAGTATTATAAACATGGAAAGCATTCATTTATGGTACGTTGAAAACATGCGAAAACATGCAATCGTGTGATTAATGGAGGTTAAATATTAATGGATTAATCTCCCTATGATTCTATGCAGATCAGTTGATGAAGTGGTGAGCGAGCACATTTTTAACCCCTTCGAGCGGATCATTTTGACATTCTTCCTGGCATCTATTATTATCATGACTGTCCTTGGTAACCTGCTGGTGATGGTGGCTCTGTCAAGGGACAGGCAGCTGAGGTGAGTACTTCCTATCAGTGTGCACTGCAGATTCCAGCATGGTTAATGGTTTTAATTAAATGTAATTCGTTTGCTTGGACTTATAATTAGCGAGCTGTTAGCAAAATGAAAATAAATGGACTTAAGCTCAAGAACGACTCCCAGCGAACGAATTCTGATGAAGCGATTCTTGATGCGTTCGCCTCACACCGCTAGGGTCCGGGTTCGATTCCCGTCTCGGCCATGTGTGTGTACATGCTCTCCCCGTGCCTCAGGGGTTTTTCTCCGGGTTCTCCGGTTTCCTCCCGGTCCAAAAATATGCACGGTAGGTTTATTTGTCCCTAGTGTATGAATGTGTGTATGAATGTATGTGTAAATGTGAGTGTGTGTGTGTGTGTGTGTGTGTGTGTGTCCTGCGATGGGTTGGCATTCCATCCAGGGTGTATCCTGCCTTAATGCCCATAGACGCCTGAGATAGACACAGACTCCCCGTGACCCGAGGGAAGATCGGATAAAGCGGTAGAAGATTAATGAATGAATGAACGATTCTTGATGCTAACATGTAAAATAATCTTACCGACACCAGTTTGGCATTCTGGAACCAGTATAACTTGATTGGATTTGTTGGATCCTCTGGTATCTCCTGCATTTGATTGCATTTTGACTTGTCTCTTTTGGCCAAATATTAGGAAGAAGAAGACCAACTACTTCATCGTCTCCTTGGCGTTCGCAGACCTCCTGGTGGCTCTTTTAGTCATGCCGTTTGCAGCGATAGAGCTCACCACGGGACACTGGAGTTACGGGGAGACCTTCTGCCTGGTGCGCACCTCGCTAGATGTGCTGCTCACCACAGCCTCAATACTGCACCTGTGCTGCATTGCCCTGGACAGGTACGTCCATCAGACAAGCTAATGACGTTTTGTTAATTAGCCTGAGAGGTGAAGCAAACATTTGACCATCTACTTAGCATAATTATTGTGGGCTGAATTGCATGGTGCTTCCTGTATTACACAGCTGCCTTGTTAGCCATCTGGGCGGCTTGGCCCTGTCATAACGAAAGGCCTGTTTATCATAATAACGGCGGGCCCTTGTTAGAGCAGGTCATTGAAAATCAATGCTGATAATCGACACAATGGAACAAGCTGATACGCCTGTGTTTGTTAATCACTCACATCTGATTGGTTGTTTTGTGACATTGAGTATGTTCGGATGCTCTTCATATTCACTGTCATGTTTGTTCTCTTTATGATCGTGGTTTATTATATAAATGTGGAGTTTGCACCGCAGCGCTCTCAGACTGATTATACATTTGCATAAATTGTGTTACCAACTCAATAGTTTCTTCAAGTGTCGTGCTGCTGAAATAGTACAAGGGCTGTGACGCCTGCTGCTGATTGTATTTAGAAAAATGTAAAAGAGGAAACGATGAAAGAAAGGCTGAAAGAAATGATGAAAGAAGAAAAAAAAATGTTTGTGTGTGTGTAATATATATATATATATATATATATATATATATATATATATATATATATATATATATATATATATATATATATATATATATATATATTAGGGGAGGTGGTGGCTTAGTGGTTAAGGTGTTGGAGTCTGGACCAGAAGATCGCAGGTTCAAATCCCCACCACCACCAAGCTACCACTAGTGGGCCCTTGAGCAAGGCCCTTAACCCTCAATTGCTCAGTTGTAAGTTGCTCTGGATAAGGGCGTCTGCCAAATGCCGTATATATATATATATATATATATATATATATATATATATATATATATATATATATATATATATATATATATATATATATATATATATATATATATATATATATATATATTATTAGGGCTGTCAATCGATTAAAATATGTAATGTGTTTTCAGTGTATCAAGTTTTCAGTGTACCATAAATCATTCATTCATTCATTCGTCTTCTAGCGCTTTATCCGATCTTCCCTCGGGTCACGGGGAGTCTGTGTCTATCTCAGGCGTCTATGGGCATTAAGGCAGGATACACCCTGGATGGAATGCCAACCCATTGCATGGCACACACACACACACACACACACATTCATACACTAGGGATCAATTTTCCAAGGTGCCAATCAACCTACCGTGCATGTTTTTGGACCGGGGAGGAAACCGGAGAACCCGGAGAAAAAAAACCCCTGAGACACGGGGAGAACATGCAAACTCCACACACACATATGGCCGAAGACAGGGACTCGAAACCCGGATCCTGGCAGTGTGAGGCGAACGTGCTAACCACAAAGCCACCGTGCCCCTTACCATAAATCAATATTTTCCATATTTCCAATATTGTAACTGTAACAGATGTTATAATTATATACATTTCTCTCAAAATCTCTCCAATTAATACAATTATTGATTATTTAATATTTATTCTAAAAAAATTATTCTTTTAATATGCATTTCTTGTAATTAATTAATTCCTTGTTTTTACACACACACACACACACACACACCACACACACACACACACACACACACACACACACACATATATATATATATATATATATATATATATATATATATATATATATATTTTTTATTTTATTTTATTTTTTAACCATGTTTAAATATGTAGTTGCAATACTAGCTAATTATTGATCATAATATTCATACCAACATCAAATCTCAATAAAAATGATAATAATATCCTGCAAATTACACAACAATGTAGCAATTAATACTTTAAAATGTACAGACAACTTGTTTTAATGTATTACGCATTGATTAAAATTGTTTTATTCTATGTCAAAGCCCAAATTAGATAAAGGGATTATTTACTATATGCTGTGTAAACATGACAAGTAAATACATTATTACTTACAATAATACGCAATACACCCATTTTGTTTCTGTAAATTATACCTAAATGAACCATCATAATCGAGAAAGTCAAATAATACATTAATGATGCTCTTTGTTTACAACAAGCTTTTATTGTTGACATTTTAATCTTATTATACATACTTATATCAAGTCAAAAAGTCTAATAGGAGACACCATGTATAATTAATTAATTATTTATACACAAATAAAGTGCTGTGATATTTAATTCACGCTGAACGCTTCGCATTGCAGTGGCATTTCCTATTTATAGATATTTCACTTGGTCATATTGAGGAATGTGTTTATTGTTGATCGTTGCAAATATTTGTAATCCGATACGCTTTTAAATACGCGCAGGTATTGATAAGTGTATTATTTGATGGTCTTTTATAAAAACGAGACTTTAACGAAAACATTTTTCTCCAAAGAGGATTTTCGACATTGTTTGGACTTTGTGGTAGGATTATAAAGAATCTGCATATTATAATCGTCGGGGTTTTTGTGCTTGCACTTTTGAACCCCTAATCCCATCTCTTGCACAATGGCAATTTATTTTTCCATATAGCAAAAATAAATAAATAAATAAAAAGACAATAGCATATTTGTAGTCATATTTTTTGAGCCACCGGATAACGAAGAGATGGAAGTCCAATTGCAATTAAAACATCGATAAGTCTTGCTGTGAGTTACCTTATCGGATAAGGGGATAAAACTATGCAGCTTTAAGGGCATTTAAGGGCAGAGGTAGAGTAATTTTGTGGGACAGAGAAATAGAAACAGATGATTAAGTTGATCAAGTGAAAGAAGGCCTTATATTCAACTTTATTTCATTTTAACTTTACAACAAATTACAACTTTATATATATATATATATAGATATATATATATATATATATATATATATATATATATATATATATATATATATATATATATATATATATATATTGTGTGTGTGTATTTCCCATCTTCCCTCGGGTCACGGGGAGTCTGTGCCTATCTCAGGCGTCTATGGGCATTAAGGCAGGATACACCCTGGATGGAATGCCAACCCATCACACACACACACACACACATTCACACACTAGGGACAATTTTCCAAGGTGCCAATCAACCTACCGTGCATGTTTTTGTAACGGGGGGGAGGAAACCGGAGAACCCGGAGAAAAATCTGCACAAAAAAAAGAGAAAAAAGAACATGAGCAAACTCCACACACACATGGCCGAGACAGGTGAGGCGGTGTGAGGCGAACGTGCTAACCACTTAGCCACTGTTCCCCCTGCAAGTGAAATGTTATGATATAATATGAATAGTACAGAAAATATGGCCACAATAACAACAACAAAAATACACTTCATGACTTCATTTGTTAGCCCTAAAGAGCTGATATTGTGTATTGTGAAGAGTTTCACATGCCTCATATCATTGTATATGCACTGAAGTGATGCAATCCCTCATGGTGTCCAGGAAAGCAGCTGTGGCTCTTGTGTTGCACCGGATCCATAAGGCAACAACGATTGTTCTTTCTCCCACTCTCTTTTTCCATAACACACTCACACACGCTCGTCTTCACGCATGCACATTTTTGCACTTTTGCACAAGTAATGACTCATGTATTCTTTTTTTCCAAGAAGTAGGAAAGTATTTGTGATTGACAAGCTCGGGTGAAATCCCGACGAAAAAACTGTACACGTTTTGGTTTAGCCCGTGGTAGGGGTAAGTGGGGGGGGGGTTACCTAGGCGTACCTGTTTACTCAATTATGTCTAATAATCACACATACACGCCACACCATCACTTGTCTGTCTCCTGTTTGGCAGGTACTATGCAATCTGCTGCCAGCCGCTGGTCTACAGGAACAAGATGACGCCTGTCAGAGTGTCCCTGATGTTAGGGGGGTGTTGGGTGATCCCCTTGTTCATCTCTTTCCTCCCCATCATGCAGAACTGGAATGCCATTGGCATCGAGGACATTGTAAGTCGATATTGCGCTTGTCTAATTCGTTTACCTGGTCTGTTCTGCAAAAACACCCTGCTTTTCCACTAAGACACACTTTTTTTAACCACCACAAGCATTATGTTTTATGCCTCATTAATATTTAATATGTGAACTTTACAGCATTGGTGTATTTGCAGAGTTGCGCTGCAGTGTTTAGTGTGGAGGAATCCCATAGGACTGTATGGCCGAGACGGGAATTGAACCCGGACCCTGGCAGTGTGAGACGAACATGCTAACCACCAAACCACTGTGCCCTACTAGCTATTAATATATGTTACTTACTATATATATTTAACAGTCAAGTCCTGTGTTAAAAAGTGTTATACAAAGTGGGTAAGACAAAGCGATAAAGCTTTTATGACCAAATTGGGAAGAATAAATAAAGGAATAAAGGAATAAAAAATAATAAAGTTGATTTGTCATATGTACAGGTGTCAGTGACCGTTTGTACAATGGTCAAATTCTTTAGTGAGGCTCCGGGCAAACAAAAGACATGTAAAATAAATAAATAAATAAATAGATAAATAAACATAAGAGGGGCACGGTGGTTTAGTGGTTAACACGTTCCCCTCACACCGCCAGGGTGCGGGTTCGATTCCCGTCTCGGCCATGTGTGTGTGGAGTTTGTGCATGTTCTCCCCGTGCCTCAGGGGTTTTTTCTCCGGGTTCTCCGGTTTCCTCCCCCGGTCCAAAAACATGCACGGTAGGTTAATTGGCACCTTGTAAAATTGTCCCTAGTGTATGAATGTGTGTGTGTGTGTGTGTGTGTGTGTGTGTGTATACTGTGATGGGTTGGCATTCCATCCAGGGTGTATCCTGCCTTAATGCCCATAGACGTCTGAGATAGACACAGACTCCCCGTGACCCGAGAGAAGATCGGATAAAGCGGTAGAAGATGAATGAATGAATGAAATAAACACAAGGATGAGAAAATAATATAAATGAGAAAATAATAGAAAATATTAATGAGACATAAAAAATGTTATTTAGTTATTTACAGTTATTTATCATGTATCTAGTTAGAAAGTATCTTACTTACTTTCTAGTTATATAAATATGGTATAAAACCGTTGTGATGCCCACTCCAGATTGAGGAGAGGAAGCTCAGCCATGGTTCGAACAGGACGTCCTGCATATTCATGGTGAACCGGCCGTACGCCCTCGTCTGCTCCGCCGTAGCCTTCTACGTGCCTCTGGCCTTGATGATCCTCGCCTACCAGCGCATCTACGTGACGGCTATGGAGCACGCTCGCCAGATCCGGATCTTGCGTCGCGCCGGATCCGCTCCCATGTCCTCCTACTACAGTCACGAACACGCCGGATCCAGCCGCATGAGGATCGAGACCAAGGCGGCCAAGACCCTGGCGGTCATCATGGGCTGCTTTTGCCTTTGCTGGGCACCATTTTTCATCACCAACGTGCTGGACCCCTTTATTGAGTACAGCGTACCATGGCAGATGTGGACCACGTGGCTGTGGCTGGGATACATTAACTCGGGCTTAAACCCGTTCCTCTATGCTTTTCTGAACCGGGCTTTTCGCAGAGCCTTCCTCATGATCCTGTGCTGCGGGGACATGCGCTATGCCCGGCAGGGGAGCTTTAGCCCGAGTAGGCCTTGCTCGGCATCAGTAAACGGAACATCCATTGCACTCAGGTACAGTAATACCCTTTCTTTGTTTTCCTGCATTCTGTTCTTCCTGAAATGAAAGATTACCTAGTATATGAAAGCTTTATCTTTTATGCGGCTCGGAGGCCATCTTTATGGGTCAAACGCAAGCGGACTTGGTGTTGTTGTTGTTGTTATGCGTACTGTTGCACGGACGCTCATTTCATTTAGACAGAACGGATGCCCTTTGATCTTAGCATTCTTCCGCTGGATTCTGTCTATTGCGGATGTAGCGCACGGGCGATCACAACGGGGGAGAATTTCGACATGTTTCGCTGCACAGAAAACCTGTTTATTC
>JACRUU010000024.1:13421571-13431571 GCA_030449085.1 Kryptopterus vitreolus
TATCACATCAAATATCAGAATGGGATCAAATATGATGTGAAATGATTGACGTAGCCGACGCCGTCGTGAGCGTTTATACTCCTGCGTCTCTCTGCAGTGACTATTCCCAAACACTAGTTGGCGCTGGTGGCGCATTTTGAGTTATTGGTGTTTTGGGTTTCTGCTGTAGCAACAATTCCTACAATGACAGAATCGTAGAGGTGCTTATATTTTCTCACGTCTTAGATGATCCTTTTGGCTGCTGGCTCCATGTCCATGCTTCTTCATTATGGACGGTACGGAGGAATACGTACGACGCTACACCGGAAATACGCCGCCAAGCTGACCAATCGCAGACCTCGTGCTGCTCTGTGTCGACGTGACGCATCGTTAGAGAGGTGCGCGTCAGGTTAAGGCACATCGTGCAGTCCTAGTTCTAGAGTTGTAATGCTCCAACGTACAAAGCACACCGAACGCTGTGACGAATAAAATATTTAGTGAGCTGCAGATGTTTGTACAGATGTTTGTACCTTAAAGTCGCCGGGGTGCAACAGCGTCAGTGTTCGGCAGCAGTCTCAACTTTGGAAAAGCATCACCTGGTCTTTTTTATTTTGACGACGGTTTTATTAATATTCACAGCGAGTCCTGCATGCTCGAGAGAATCGAGCTGTGATGACTCTGTCTCACTGGCTTCATTATCAGTGTGGTGATTGGAGGTGCTGCAGAGGAGGTAGATAGATAGATAGATAGATAGATAGAGAGAGAGAGAGAGAGAGAGAGATCACATTCACATTCTGCATCCTCATTTGGCCATCAAACCCACTGCTGCCAGTCTTCCAACACCCACCTGTAGTGTCAATCACAGTATTTTCAATTCCTGAGGAGGAAAAAAAAAAATATTGTATTTTCCTAAAGTTTGTGGTGTAAAGCAACGCATGGGATTTACTCTGGTGCATGTGATTGGTGGTACACTATTAGCCTGGCAAAGGTTCCATTTTCGCAAGGTGGAACTTTGGACGTAGGGGTAGTGTGAAAGCCAGATAGAGCCAGCATCGCTGCTCGGTCTACGCTGAAACCCTGCATGTTGTTAATGCCAAGAAATATGTATCAAAGTATCTGTGCCAAAACTTGTTTTTGTTTTTGTTTTTTTTTTCCCTGCAGCATGATATCGGGCAGCTTAACAAGTTATTTACACTGTCGCATGAACATGATTCCCCCTATAACTGCACCTGGTTTTTATTCTCCTTACACCACAGCAATTTGTATTGCATTTCCGTATAAGGAATATAATCCTTCGTTAACAGTTTATAGCTAATGTATGTTTAATGCTACCAAACATTTATCACTAAAGGTTTACACTCTGATTAGTAAAAAGCAATTCAGAGATGGATACACTATATGATTCAGGCACGGTGGCATAGTGGTTAGCACGTTCGCCTCACACCGCCAGGGTCCGGGTTCGATTCCCGTCTCGGTCATGTGTGTGTGGAGTGCATGTTCTCCCCGTGCCTCAGGGGGTTTTTCTCCGGGTTCTCTGGTTTCCTCCCTGGTCCAAAAACATGCACGGTAGGTTGATTGGCACCTTGGAAAAATTGTCCCTAGTGTATGAACGTGTGTGTGGATGTGTGTGTGTGTGTGTGCCCTGCGATGGGTTGTATCCAGGGTGTATCCTGCAGGTGTACCCATCCTGCCTTAATGCCCATAGATGCCTGAGATAGGCACAGGCTCCCCGTGACCCGAGGGAAGATTGGATAAAGCGGTAGAAGATGAATGAATGAATGAATACACTATATGAATTGAGCATGAAATATTCAAGTAAAAATTTGTACATTAATATTTAATATATGACGTTAAAACTAATGAACTCATTTATACGCCATTTTGTTGCCTTAATAACTTGGTTTTGGAAGGTATTTGCATAGGTAATGGAATTAGATAATGGAAATATAGATATATATATATATATATATATATATATATATATATATATATATATATATATATATATATCTATATATATATATAAGTATATATATATATATATATCATGCAGTGCATAGTTGGGGAGTAACTAGTTACATGTAACAGGGTTTTCATAATTATAAAATTACAAATTGAATTACGAAAATGAAAGTAAAAGTAATTTGTTACAGTTACTGAAAAAAAAACCTGTAATTAAATTACAGTTGCTTCCGAAAATGTTAAAAATGACAAATCCCAAAGAACCCTGTCCAAAACACCCACCGACCCCCCCCCCCCCCCACCCTCATTTCGATCCCCCCTCATGTCATGTCAGTTTTCATCAAGTGCCAAGTGGACGAATGACAGGAATCAAAAAGTAATAAATCAAATTTAATCAGTTTCTTTTATAAAGTAATTCAAATGTTACACTTATTACATTTTGAATAAGGTCATTTGTATATTCATTCATTCATTCATCTTCTACCGCTTTATCCGATCTTCCCTCGGGTCACGGGGAGTCTGTGCCTATCTCAGGCCTTTGTCTATGGGCATTAAGGCAGGATACAACCATGGATGGAATGCCAACCCATCACAGGGCACACACACACACACACACACACACACACACACATTCACACACTAGGGACAATTTTCCAAGGTGCCAATCAACCTACCGTGCATGTTTTTGGACCGGGGAGGGGAGGAAACCGGAGAACCCGGAGAAAAAAACCCCTGAGGCACGGGGAGAACATGCAAAACTCCACACACACATGGCCGAGACGGGAATCGAACCCGGACCCTGGTGGTGTGAGGTGAACCTGCTAACCACTAAGCCACCGTGCCCCAAAGTCAATGATAATTATAAAAATAATGCACAACAGTTAGAAAAGCGGTTAAGTGTATAAAGATAAATATAAAGATAAAATATTCGCCCATCGTCCGACTGCACTTTGCATATCCAATTTGAAGGTCGCGAACACATGACCCGCATAGTTGTCAAATGGCCGTAAGTGAATAAACTTGGATACAGGGTCATGTGACAATCTAAACGTGGCACATCGACGGAGTCGGACGCTGGATAATTTGCCACCGTGCCCCCAAAGTCAAGTGCGTCACTGGCCCCGCCTCCTAACACCCAAAATGTGCGTTTTTGGTGTCTAAACACTCGTCTCTCCAAACGAGCTAGCATTTCAAAGTCAATGCTAAATATCACTCGCATCTTCTTCAGGGAATGTCCCATGTTTACTTTTGTACTAATATTCCCCTTTTTGTGTTTTGCGAGTGTCTCTGTATCTACTTTTCCTTTTTTATTTTTAATACTATTTGTTTAAAGGGGAAATAAAAAACGAATGAATATACTATCAAATCACAGAAACACCTGGGAAGAGTTCAAATAAGGCTAAGATCCACTTTAAGCTTAAACAATAAATGTAGTAGCGTTTATTCACCTCTGCACTTGAGCTCAATAGGATATTGATTGGAATTAAAACAGTCCACTATATGCAATATCCTCTATAAAAAATAAACCCATCTTAAAAAGCTGGAGACATATAATTGCTTCAGAGCAGAACTTCAATGTACTAAAGTCTACCTCCTTCACTACTGAGTGGCCTCCGATCAATTAGGGTACCCACAGGTACGACAGCGACAGAGATACAGAACCAACCAGCTGCTCACGCAAGTACATCCCCATGCTTTTAAAGCCATTAAGCTTAAGAGCCGCAGTTAGAGTGTGGCGGCTGCTTTAGTTCGTATATAACTGACACAAACGACACCATTCATCCGCCCTATAGGTAACTTTCACGGTAAACAATGTGTGTGTGTGTGTGTGTGTTTTTTTTCTTTTCACTTCAACACAACTGCTGTGAATTTATGGCAATGCTTAAAGGAAAATATTCTTTCGAAATGATCACGTCGAAAATGGAGAAGGTTTAATACATTTAAATAGTTTGGCTCATTTTTGGCTCAAATTTTGGCTCATTTGCAGGGGAATTCTGCCTCTGCATCGTTGAGAGCTCCTTCCACGGCGAGCCTTAATGCATTGTGTGGTTTGACACCTTTCTGTCGTAGGCAACATTAACACCGGCACTCAGACTGAAAGGCTATACGCCTGTAAAGAGGAGCAGCTAGAAAGAACCAGTCTCTTCCAACTCTAATAAGGCACTCATGCATGAATATAATGACTGTTCAGGTTGACACTCTCCACACTGACCTTCATGCTGCTGTGTTCGATGGTGAGATGGCTCTATATAGCACAGTGTAAAGGGCACACGCAATGCATAAAAAGAAAAAAAAAGGAGTAATTTTTCCTCCCTGGGAAATTACACAACTGATTGTATGGTTGTTATTAAAGCAAATGTTTTATAAATCAATACTATCAATATTACAGCTATGCTGAATATACTCGGGGGGTGGGGGGGGGTGGGGGGTGGGTGGGGGGGTAGGCGGTGGCTTGGCGGTTAGCACGTTCGCCTCACACCACACCGCCAGGGTCCGGGTTCGATTCCTGTCTCAACCATGTGTGTGTGGAGTTTGTACATGTTCTCCCCGTGCCTCAGGGGGTTTTTTTTCTCCGGGTTCTCCGGTTTCCTTCCGGTCCAAAAACATGCACTGTAGGTTGATTGGCACCTTGGAAAATTGTTCCTAGTGTGAAAGTGTGTGTGTGTGTGTGTGTGTGTGAGTGTGTGTCCTGCGATGGGTTGGCATTCCATCCAGGGTGTATCCTGCCTTAATGCCCATAGACGCCTGAGATAGGCACAGACTCCCTGTGACCCGAGGGAAGATCGAATAAAGCGGTAGAAGATGAATGAATGAATGAATAAAAAATAATAATAAATAAAGGGGGCACGGTGGCTTAGTGGTTAGCACGTTCGCCTCACACCGCCAGGGTCCGGGTTCGATTCCTGTCTCAACCATGTGTGTGTGGAGTTTGTGCATGTTCTCCCTGTGCCTCAGGGGGTTTTTCTCCGGGTTCTCCGGTTTCCTCCCCGGTCCAAAAACATGCACGGTAGGTTGATTGGCACCTTGGAAAATTGTCCCTAGTGTATGAATGTGTGTGTGTGTGTGTGTGTGCGATGGGTTGGCATTCCATCCAGGGTGTATCCTGCCGTAATGCCCATAGACGCTTGAGATAGACACAGACTCCCCGTGACCCGAGAGAAGATCGGATATAGCGGTAGAAGATGAATGAATGAATATATTCGTCGTGGATACGATGAAGTATCCACTGGACTCCAGCAACGCACCATTATGTCTCATTTATTTACATATTTCCGCAAGACAGACGTGTTTCTCAGTGTAGTGATGTAAGCCCGGAGTAGAAAGATAAATACGATTAATTTTAGCCCTGGGCTCTTCGGTGCTCCAGCACTTTTTCTTAAGGGGCAAAAAAAACCCAAAACAAACAGAAAACGTGAAGGCAGCCATTAATAACACTTAGCTTTCCATTGTGGGTTGACGTGTAGATTAAAAACTACAGGAAACATTCGAATAATTGATGCTAAACGCTAAAAATAACCAGGAAAAAGATTTAAAAAAAAACAAAAACAACAGCGAATGACTAAATTATAGAAGAAGTAGCTTAATCTGAATTGTCCGAAGGTGGAAACGCTCTGGCGCTTCTGTCTATAAAATGGTCTGAGAGGTTTACTTTATAATTAAAAATTGATATCTATGCGATATAAACGCATGCTCTTTGCACTTTGCCAATCGTTATACTGAAAAAGAGGCTAACATGTAAAAATGCACGTCACTTGCCAAATCCAAAATATGTTATGGTCATGAAACAATTTCACGGAGATGACATGCTTGGACTCGCAGGAGAACACATGTTGGCATTACTTTATACCCCTTTTCAATGTTTGCAAGAATGTTTACAGCCAACTAGACAAATATTTATTTCACACCATAGCAAGAAATAAAGCACACGTTGCTATGTACAGAGTGGCGTCACTGGCTATATAAGGTCTCTCTCTCTCTCTCTCTCTCTCTCTCTCTCTCTCTCTCTCTCTCTCTCTCTCTCTCTCTATATATATATATATATATATATATATATATATATATATATATAATATATATATATATATATAATACGTACTCTATAAGAGCCCCAGGACTTGAACTCGCCATTTCTAACAGGCGTAAAGAAATATACCTGAAACCTTTATCCCGAGCCTTCCGAACACTTCGGCGTGTACCCAGCTGAAGAAGAACCCTCGGAATACGGGTGGTCAGGGCCCCATATATCAGGCAAAAACAATTGCGAATCTCCTTTTGATAAAAGCAGACCATAGCCAAATAGTGTGTGAAAACATCCCGAACATCTGCGCTAAATAGAAGCCGATCCCTGAGGATACGGGATTCATTTCAGTGCAGAAGTTCCCACGTTACTTGCTCATTTTGTGGTGTACATGCTGTACAGATAAGGCCATCGAAATAAGTCATTGTCAGTGTAGTGACCGAACAGCAAATAGAAATGCTGGCGTGCGTTTCAGTTTCGCACTTTTGCCAAAATATTCCCGTAATCGTACGTGACGATTCTGGCAGTGTTGTTTCGTTTGCATCTTTATGCATCCTGACACTATGAGGACGAGGATATTATAGCTGATAGATATATGGATACAGATCACAAAACACCCATGTCTAGTTTTTTCACTCAAGCAAATGTTCTCAATGTGAAAACATGTGTAAACACGGATGTTTACACCGGTGTAACCCGGGGGGGAAACCGGAGAACCCGGAGAAAAAAAAAAAACCCCCTGAGGCACGGGGAGAACATGCAAACTCCACACACACATGGTTGGAACGGGAATCGAACCAAGATCCAGGAAGTGTGAGGAGAACGTGCTAACCACTAAGCCACTGTGCCCTGCCCCTTTTATATATATATATATATATATATATATATATATATAAAGCTATATATATATATATATATATATATATATATATATCTATATATATATATATTTTATTGTATATAGATATATATCTTTTTTAAGGGGCTATTTTATAAAAACAAAACATTGCTTGGACTATGTGTTATATATAGATGCTGCTGTTCCTGTTTTTGGACTTTGAGGACCTTTACTTTTTATCTTATTTTTTACAGGGTTGTAATAATAGCCATAAATATATTATAATAGAGGGGCACAGTGGCTTAGTGGTTAGCACGTTCGCCTCACACCGCCAGGGTCCGGGTTCGATTCCCGTCTCGGCCATGTGTGTGTGGAGTTTGTGCATGTTCTCCCCGTGCCTCCCTCCCCCCCCGGGTGGAGTTTGCATTTTCCCCGGCCTCAGGGGTTTTTCTCCCTCCGGGTTCTCCGGTTTCCTCCCGGTCCCGTAAAAAACATGCACGGTAGGTTGATTGGCTCCTTGGAAAATTGTCCCTAGTGTATGAATGTGTGTATGTGTGTGTGCGTGTGTGTGTGTGTGTGTGTGTGTGTGTCCTGCGATGGGTTGGCATTCCATCCAGGGTGTATCCTGCCTTAATGCCCATAGGCGCCTGAGATAGGCACAGACTCCCCGTGACCCGAGGGAAGATCGGATAAAGCGCTAGAAGATGAATGAATGAATGAATTTTTATAATAGTTTCCAAATTTGACTAGTTCATTCGTTTTATAGGGTTTATAGAGTTACACTGTGGACACTGGACACTGATCAGGCATTAGATTATGACCCAGCTGGATAATATTGTGTTGGTCCCACTCCATTCCCGACCCAACAAGCTTTAACGCCATTACATTGCCACCAATTTGACTCACGGCAGCTCGTCTGTTGGATCGGACCACACTGAGATAAACTTCGCTCCCCGTGTAAATCAGTGTGCCTTGGCTGCTGATGATCCTGTCACCGGTTTCAGGATCTGTTCCTTCCTTGGACCACTCGTGATAGGACCACCCCCCAAGAACTGCTGTTTTGGAAACGTTTCTGTCCCAGTCGTGTATCCACAACAATCTGTCAAACTCAAAACTCACATTCTTTCCCAGCTTCTAACACATTAACCAAATATTCACTTGCTGCCGAACACATGCCTTTCACTAACAGGTGCCGTGATGAAGAGAAAATTCATTCTCATCACAGAATGAGACAATATAATAATAATAGAGTAATTTTTTTGTAAATATAGTATTTACATAAGATAATATCAGTTTATGCATTTATCTATTTGTTTGTTTGTTTAAATTGAATGCATTTTGGGGGATTGTGTGGAAAGTATAATCATTAAATAAATAAATAAATTATATATATATATATATATATATATATATATATATATATATATTTATATTTACTATATATATATATATTTTCATTATATTTCATTCATTCATTCATCTTCTATCTATCTCTTACCACTTATATATCTTTTATCATTATATCGATTTATAAAAGTTAAAAATATTTATCCGATCTTCCCTCGGGTCACGGGGAGTCTTGTTATCTATCTCAGGGCAGTCTATGTGCTTATCTCAGGCGTCTATGGGCATTAAGGCAGGATACACCCTGGTTGGAATGCAAAACCCATCGCAGGACACACACACACACACACACACACCTACACACATTCACACACTAGGGACAATTTTTCCAAGGTGCCAATCAACCTACCGTGCATGTTTTTGGACCGGAGGGAAACCGGAGAACCCGGAGAAAAAACCCCATAGACACGGGGAGAACATGCACAAACTCCACACACAACATGACCGAGACGGGAATCGAACCCGGACCCTGGATGGTGAGGGGCTGAGGTGTGATATTATTTAAAAAAAAAAAAAAAAAAAAAAAAAATATATATATATATATATATATATCGATATATATATATATATATATATATACTATATATATATATATATATATATATATATATATATATTCTTTTTAAGGGGCTATTTTATAAAAACAAAAACATTGTTTGGACTATGTGTTATATATAGATGCTGCTGTTCCTGTTTTTGGACTTAGAGGACCTTTACATCTCTACAGAGACTTTTATAAAATGCCACTGCAACTGAGCAGAAATGAGAAGATAAACATAGTCTCAGTGTGATCTGGCACCAGAGAATGCTATGCAAACTTACAAGTTGTATGAATTGTATTAGTAGTAGTAGTAGTAGTATCAGTAGTAGTGGTTTATTATAGTGGTATATTATTAGTAGTAGTAGTATTAGTATTAGTTAGTTATTAGTAGTTATTATTATTAGTAGTAGTAGTAGTATTATTATGTAGTGGTAGTAGTAGTATTAGGAGTAGTAGTAGTAGTAGTAGTAGTAGTAGTAGTAGTAGTAGTATTATTATTATTAGTATTAGTAGTAGTAGTAGTAGTTATTATTATTAGTATATGTAGTAGTATTAGTATATTATTATTATTAGTAGTAGTAGTATTAGTAGTAGTTAGTGGTATTATTGTTATTATTAGTATTAGTTAGTAGTAGTAGTCGTGGTGTTATTCTTATTATTATTATTAGTAGTAAGTAGTATTATTAGTAGTCGTATCATTATTATATTATTAGGTATTATTATTATTAGTAGTAGTAGTAGTAGTAGTAGTAGTAGTAGTAGTAGTAGTAGTAGTAGTGGTATTATTATTATTAGTATTAGTTAGTAGTAGTAGTATTAGTAGTAGTGGTATTAGTAGTATTAGTAGTAGTAGTAGTAGTAGTAGTAGTAGTAGTAGTAGTAGTAGTAGTAGTAGTAGTAGTAGTAGAGTGGTTTAGTACAGTAGTAGTTAGTAGTTAGTTAGTAGTAGTGGTATGATTGTTATATAATGATTAGTAGTGGTGGTAGTAGTATTATTAGTAGTAGTAGTAGTAGTAGTAGTAGTAGTTAGTAGTGTATTATTAGTAGTAGTAGTAGTATTATTATTATTATTATTACTTATTATTATTATTATTATTATATTATCATCATCATTATCATTATTATTATTGATTCAGCATAGTTTTTTGTCTGTTCTGTTATGTCTGGTTGTGTAAAAAGGTGCAGGCTCTTTTATTGGTACATAATGAATGCTATGAAGGCTAATAAGCTTATGTCAGGTAAGATGACACATACACTC
>JACRUU010000024.1:13441571-13444071 GCA_030449085.1 Kryptopterus vitreolus
CACACACACACACACACACACTCACATTCACACATTTATACACTAGGGACAATTTTCCAAGGTGCCAATCAACCTACCGTGCATGTTTTTGGAACCGGGGAGGAAACCAGAGAACCCAGAGAAAAAAAAACCCCTGAGGCACGGGGAGAACATGCACAAACTCCACACACACATGGCCAAGACGGGAATCGAACCCCGACCCTGGCGGTGTGAGGCGAACGTGCTAAGCACCAAGCCACCGTGTCCCCTTCTTTTCTTGAATCAAACGCTGATAAAGTTACATTAAAGCCAACTTTATCTGCATTCGATTCAAGAAAATGATCTCCTAAATAATTTCTGTCCACTTTCGATTTTCTTGCATAGTACGTTTGGATAAATGTGATATCAAAGTCCATATCAAAGTTATTCCTCTTATTAGATGATGTTAGTGAACCCATAAATGCTTCCTGAAGGACGCTAATAACCACCAGAAAACATTTCTGTGATTTAACAGGAAATAATGGCAAACAATTGGTAGCACATATTCTGAAGAATATTGGAGAGACTCATTTGGATGCCCTAAAGCACGATTTATAACAGAGATGTGGGTGATGTGTTTATCTATTCTGTCATTTGTTATAAGTCATTCCATTCATTCATTATCTTCTACCGCTTTTATCTCTTTTTTATGCATATCTCAGGCGTCTATGGGCATTAATCGCAGGTTACATCCCTGGATGGAATGCCAACCCAACGCAGGGCACACACACACACACACACTATGGACAATTTTCCAAGGTGTGAAACCAACCTACCGTGCATGTTTTAGGACCAGGAGGAAACCAGAGAACCCTGAGGCACGGGCATCACATGCATAAACTCCACACACACATGGCCGAGACGGGAATCGGACCCGAACCCTGGTGGTGTGAGGCGAACGTGCTAACCGCTAAATCACTGTGCCCCATTATAAGTCATTTGGTGGAGCTATATTTTCAACAGCAGTTATGTGCCCCACTGACAACACAAGGGGACATTTGGCAATTAATTGAAAAGAAAAAAAAAATCAAATATAAGGGATAACAGTCAGGCCGAAAGAACACGTTTTTTTTTTCTTCTCACCACTTCCCATGTGATGTTCAATGTCAAATTTAATGAGATATCCAGTGTAGAATATCGGTCCTATTGGTGCGAACACGTTCCAGAATGCAATATTCTCCATATATGCAATATGACTCCGTTTAGACTCAAATTGGAAATCTAAAGCATGACGAGAGCGAAAGTGTTGATGCTCTGAACAGAGTGTGTTTGAACTTGCTGATGAGAAATCTGGAAAAACCCGACAGACTAAAGGTCTAAGTTGCCACTGCATCATGTTTATAGAGACGATCACTGTGTTACAGCTGCCATGTAGTTAGCAGAATTATTATTCATGTTAAAAACAGCCAAAGTGAATCTAGACCAAAAAAAAAAAACAAACAAAAACAAAACAAAACACACTGATTATATTATTAATATGCAAAATCATCTCGTGTTTATAATATGTCAGGTTAGCATTTTTACTCTGTCAGTGTATGCATAAAGCTTATGAGATAATAATACCAGGTCCCTGCTGCAGAGTGTTCTGTATTGTGGGTGGGACATAATAGCTATTAAGTGTAGTTTCAAGAACACTCTATACAGGGAGAGATAAAAGTGAGAAATACATTCATTCATTCATCTTCTACCTCTATATTCGATCTTCCCTCGGGTCACGGGGAGTCTGTGCCTATCTCAGGCGTCTATGGGCATTAAGGCAGGATACACCCTGGATGGAATGCCAACCCATCACAGGACACACACACACACACACACACATTCATACACTAGGGACAATTTTCCAAGGTGCCAATCAACCTACCGTACATGTTTTTGGACCGGGAGGAAACCGGAGAAAAACCCCCTGAGGCACGGGGAGAACATGCAAACTCCACACACACACACATGGCCGAGACGGGAATCGAATCCGGACCCTGGAGGTGTGAGGCGAACGTGCTAACCACTAAACCACCGTGCCCCCCTGTGAGAAATACAATTCTATTCTATTCATTAGCTTAAACATTGTACATTTGCAAAAAAAAATATTGTTAGCACTTCTTAGCATTCTAGTATGCCTTTGTTTTTGCATTCATGCCAATTTTGCACCTGCGCTGGCATGGACTTGGCATGGTGTAGTAAAAACAAGGGATCTTAAGGAATATAATACTTTTTGTCCTTATATGCTACAAATAATATCACATCTACAGCTGGACCAACAAACATTACATATTTCTCGTACTTGCCATTCTTCTTTTCCCCTATTATTTCTTAAAGCTCTATCCCAGTCCTTGGCCAGAGTGAAGGTCGGTGGTAATATAATCAGGCTTTCCTTCTGTATTTCATGTACTCCTCAGGAGCACTTTGATCGAGGTGCCATCTCCAGTTCTGCCGGAGATCCTGGCACACAGGTTTAATGGGCAGGTCCATAATAATAGGTATTTTC